>DWMZ01000333.1:0-25211 GCA_018249855.1 Eueides tales michaeli | reverse complement strand
ATATATATATATATATATATATATATATATATATATATATATATATATATATATATATATATATATATATATATATATATATATATATATATATATATATATATATATATATATATATATATACACCTATTAAATATGATATTCACATAATATACATACATATTTTATATATTATAGATACATAGTTACATATTTTATAGTTTATAGTCGGACACTGTGCCATAAGAAATAAAGTAACTGGTAATTATTGTTAATTTATCTATCTATTTATTATATTGTGTGGGCTTGTCACATGATATGTTCAATGGATGCTTCGTTTTGGAATTTTGGATTTGTATCTTTGAAGTACATGCAAGTAGTAATTAATATTCAGTGTATGAAATGAGAAATTTCAAATTTGATACTGGCTTTGAAGAGATTAACATACATTTTTAGAACCATTCATAACAAATCTAGGCAATTAATTACTTTAAGATTTAAGTTACCTAAAGCCCTAATATCCCCTGTAAGTGGTACTCTTGTGGGCAATAAAAATGGTAAATAGAAATAAGTGTCAAAATGTTTAAAAGTCATAAAAAATAAATAAGGGACATGGTATGAAAAAAAAATAGAGGATATTTATAACTTAAGTTTGCTGAGAGTAGAAAAATACATAATATTATATTTTGTTTAAGAAAGAGGAAACTAGCTGAATCACAGTTGAAAATCTACAAATCTGATATTACAACATTGTAACATATGTAAATATACATATGTTACAATGTTGTAATATCAGATTTGTAGAAATAAGAACATGTAAAGTTTATCAATTAACTAGAAGAATAAAGAAGATATAATGTTTACCAATTTACTATGATTGTTTAAATGGATACAATTTTGTTTATTGCATACTTTCAGATCTTGTAAGTGTGTTAAGATATACATGAAAAAAAATATTTTTACCAGATTAACAATTTGAAGGATTACCAATGAGTTGAGATAATAAACATTATGTGTATGTAAAGAACATAGAATGGACAAGAATACTTTAGCTACACATTTAACACGGACAGCTTTTGTATTGACTCTTTAAATTATATTGTGTCATTGTGATTGTCACAGGTTCACTATATTTGGAGTAGATTATTTATAAACCGAATGTATTATATATTTACCAATGCATAGTGAAATATTCAAATTTGGTTTATTTCGCTTTGCTTAGTACTTTGGTCTTGTCTTAGAAATTAACTTAAATAAGATAATTTGCATTAAACATAATACAAACTTATGAATTTGTGGGCTATATTTTTTATTTTATGTTATGACACCAGTTTTAAATTATTTTCAAATACCCACTCTGGCAGACAAACTGTGGCATTGAATTTTGACATTCAACAAACAGTGTTTTGGAACTTGGATTGAAACTCTTAGATGTGTAGAAAAAGTATTCCACCGATCTTTATTTATTTTATTTGAAATTAATAGAAAAAGATATTTGTATGTTATGTAAGAGGTGAATGTGAATGTCATGTTCAAGACACCTACAGTCACTATGATACAATCAAAATATGATACAATCGCTTTAAATGCAGTAATTAATTAGTTAAAACATATAATATGCTCTTCTCATCGCACAAGCAACTTTTAACAATATTAAGAATATTTTATAAGTAAATATAACTCATACTTGACAAAAAGGTTCAAATAATAGTCGTGCAGTCAAATTCCACTTATAAAATGTTTTGGTAAAAACAAACTGTCTGGTAATACAAAAAGCTACATTTGATCCCAAGTTCCAATAAGCAAAAGTAATTGATGAAAACATGTGTTATCTTTTTCCTGCAAAATGCAAGACTCGCATAGCTATAAGGAATGATATTTTATGTATGTTTACATTGTATCCTACATATAGCAGGGTAGGCAGAGGTTGCAAGGAACATTTAAAAAATAAATGATAAATTTGGATAGAATAAGACTTAATGGAAGTTAGTAATTATAGTAAAACATAGAAAATGTGACAAATGTTATAATTGTAAATTGTAGGTATTATCCATATTTAAAAAAAATATAAATATAAAGGTTATTGTGGTGTATTTGAAATATTTTATTTATTTCCACCCTTCTTAAAAGACAAGGCAAGGGCCGGGCTCTATTATTCAACATGTGATATTTAGAAAATTAAGGGTATGATAAAAGAAAGGTTAACAGTATGTTGCAATGCAAAATGCAATCTGAAGCTTAAAATAAATAAAAATAATAAATATAGAATAAATTAGACTGATGATCATTTTTAATATTTGATAAGCAATAAGGGTTCATATTTTAAAATATTTGTGGGGACATATAATATAATTGTAGTAATTTCAAACTCTTTAATATATATTTGTTAATACAACTAGAATTATTTATTTTTTTATAAATAAAATTGACATCCTATAAATTCTATATTTTTTTAGGATAAATATTGGAGATATACAGTGATTCATGTGCTTTGCTATTTCATAAATGCATTATTATTTATCATGCATAATTAAGCATTACCTAGTGATTTCATAAATAAATTCTATAAAACATAACTTTTTTGACATTATAACTTGAATTATTAATACAAGTTTGTTACAAGACTTTATATAGATATATTGTACCTTATTCTTTATAATAATTATTTCATTCTAATCATGAGAATACTAAGGATTTTTTTCGCAAAAGCTTCACTTCACTTTTAAAGTGATAACAAAATATCACACTATAATAGAATTAAGCAAATTTTAAGTTAGCTAAATGTCAACTTATTTAAGAACCTTAAATATCATAAATATTGTGTTTTTATTACATTTCCGTAAAAAAAAGTTACTCAGAAAACCAGATATTTTAAAAACAATGATAACTGTACTCTCTATATATATGTGGCAGTAAAATGTGTAATCAACAAAAGAGGTTAATTATCTACAAATGAAGTTCAATGTGCTTTAGAATAGACATAGATTTAATGCCTATTACAAAAATGTTACTCAAAGCACTTGTAATAAATCTATAGGGACAAAGAATTTCTTTGTGCATAAGTACTCCATGGTTCCCTACAATTAATGAATAAAATTAAATAGTTTTACCACAGAACATTTCGAAGTAAATAATTCATTGTTAAGTAAAAAATAAGGGTGACTCACCGCTGTGTTCAGTAAATATATTCGAGCCAAGCATGCGGGGGTCTTTGGGCACCCGGGGCTTGTTTCTTGCCGAACGCATGGACGCGCCGCTGGCCGTGCCGCGTTCTTTTGCCTGCTGGGCCCCCATTTTGATCTTGCAGAGCCGCCACCCTTCTGATCCTGATACCGGCGAGCGACCCTCGCTCCGACACTAATTCAATAAATCTATCGATAGCGCGACGTACACAAACTCCATTCTCTATAAAAATCTTGACGAATTGCAAAATTAAATGTCAATAATAAATCATAAACAAAATAATTAATTGTAATAAAAAAGACGATAACATTCGTTCATTTTTAAAATCACATTACCGGATTTAATTACTGATAAAAAACACAACCTCCGCCATTATGTGCGACTGACATGTTTGGATTGACGTCGATTTTTTAGTTTGCAGTTGCTACTAATGAGGGCAGCGCTGTTCATGATATGGCAGCCCTGAATAAATATTTTTGTATATAGTAGCACCTATTACAATTTTTGTACTGAGTCCAATAAATGCGACTAAAACATATTCTTAAATAAGTTACTTTAATTCCCTTAAATTAACTTTTATTATTTTTTTAACAAACTACTTTGTTTTATAATTAGCAATTATAATTAGCCTTAGTAAAAAAATGATTACGATAAAAATATTGTGATATTATAAAATATTCATGAATTAGATATATATGATCTATTATTTATAAATTAAATATTTTAAATTAAGTGCATTCAATGCCATTCCATCATTAACGTACATTATTTTATATGTAAATTATATCCGGTCGTTTTTTGAATTATCAAAACAACCGAAACGACGTTTCAACTGTTAACGTGGGGTCCGATTTAGTGAGCGCGCCAACATCTTTCAGCTGTATTAATAATTCGGACCCCTTGTGAGTATGCTTACGAACTTAACAAGTAAAACAACTGAACAGAGCATTTTTTGATATAAACATAAATGGCATATGTAGTGTAGTCGATGGAGAAGGTAAAATGCTTGTATTTCAGGATTTTATTGTAATCGAGGAGAAATAATGGCAATGCTCACGATGCTAAAGCTCCGACCCGTCAGTACTGTAAGCATTAGTCAAGTCACATGTAACGTCAAAGTCACACGAATTTTACCGCGTCTGTGGTATGCTATGAACGCTGTTATGATAATTCGGAAAATTATTTAATCTATCAACTGCTAGTTTACATTCTCTATGGCTAATAGTAATTGATTTTAAAATTTGACGCCAAACATTATCATCATTTGAGACCAACCGCCCAATTATCTCCCTTATAATAACCAAAGAACATTATACTCTATAAGACTATACAGATAGTTATAGCTAATAACTATAACTATCTAATAAAATGTGAAGTAGTTAAGGTTTGCCTAGTTACCAGAGGGAGGATATGAAAACATTAAATATTTAATTTCCTAGTGCGGATTGAACTAACAATTTCTCTTCGCGTTTGCTGTGGTACAACGTAACGGGGCCCAAGCCCAAGGCCCCTGCGCCACGCCAGGTAATATAAATAAATAGGAGAAAAGATATATGTCAGATTTTAAGGATTGTTTTTAATTACAGATTCTATTGTATTTCTTCAATGTTATTTGTTATTTACTAGTAAATAAATATTATTTAAATGATTTTGTATAATGTAGGATATTATGTACGTAAGATATAGGTATATATTTTTTAAAATGTGCTTCAGAAAATTTTACGATTCAATAATTGCAATCAAACATAATAGTAATATCTGAACTATCAGTGTTCTGCGATTGGATACTATTTGTACTTGGTACCACTACCACTATCAGACTAACAATTTAATGTCAAAACCTTTAATATAAAAATAATGACAAACTGCGTAGTTAAGACAAGTTAATTAGGTAATTTAAATAATTTATAATTGGTAATTATTTTAATCAATAAATTATTTTTATTTATCTAACAGCGACCCTGAAATTTCAGCTAAGTGAATAGAAATTTTCCAACATTTCGAACTAAATATTTTAAATTTACATAACTTCATTATTCGCTACAAACACTAAACATTGAGGGAAGGTTGCCAAAATGTTTTATTTTCAGCTCCACTCTGTATCCCGCACTGGCAGGGTAGTTTTAGGGAAGTTAAGAACCTATTGTTAAAACACTCTGTTTCGTTCCCCACTTTTGAAGCGTCGAATTTGAGGCATTTAGTAGTGGAACTCAACGCAGCGCTTATCCTTGTTACTAGAAGAAATAAATATTAAATATTTGTTTTCCTTTGGTGTGGATCGAAGCCATAACCTGTCGCGTTTACAATCACTCGCCACAAATAGTGAAAACTGCATTCAATCGGATTAGCCGTTTTGTAGATAATTGCATACAAATACAAATAACAATAACAAACATAAATAACAAAGATAAAAATTTATAACACAACCTATTTTGGACTCTACTAAATTAGTATACGTCCTTTATAATATCTTTTTTTAATATATCTTGCATGTGTAAACAGCGATCAGTCACAGATTTATTATAAGTATTTACAGTAAGTTTTCCAACAATGAGTGTCTAAATGCTGATATGATGACGACGCTGACATAATTGGCAAAGTGAAACAACCTTTATTTTATTTAAATAATAATTTATGGATAATCAACATACTTTAAAAATGAAATGAAAAAAAAATGTACAGGAATAGATAAATAATAACATTAAAGAATTTTTTTTTAAACAACACTTATAACCAAGGAACATATTTTGTTTAGAGTCTCAAGAACGACTGAGTCAAAATAAATTAATTACAACAAAATTAATACTTAGGTAACAGAAATGATAATACAGATATAAATTACATTAATCATATTATGTTTTTTTAGCCTCACTGTATCCCGACCATAGTAGGCAGAGAGGGAACTTAGGAACCTAATGGTAAATAAAACATTTCGTTCCGTTCCCTACTTTCCGCCGAATTTGAGCCATTTCGTGTTAAGTTGCGGAGCTCAACGCAGCGCTTTACATATACATATATTAAAAAACATGTACATAATGTTCCGAGTTAACAGATTATTATAATCAAACATAATTAACGGAATGTTTGTTATAACTGTCTTAGTCTTACTAATTAGTGTTAACTTTGATATGAATGGTTACACTGATATATATTACTTTAAAATAATTAATTTAATTTTTTTTTAAATAGTTTAAGTACTTATATCACTAATGGTAATATATGTATTAAATATATTTTTATACATACATCACTTAAAATAAAACGTTATATAGACACATCAAATTCACATATAGGTATACCTAACATTACATTGACGGTGCGATATGGTAATATAATTAAGTGCTATTTAACTATATTCTTAATAATTCCTAAAGCACATTTAATAAGCAGGCGTAATACATTAGAACCTAGCTGTGATACATCATATTCCTTGAGAACTCACTGCAAAGCGTACATAAATAACTAATTTGCGTCAATATACGTATATAATAATTGTATCTTATATAATTATTGATAATATGGTAACTTTAAATTAATACTGACTTTAGTTACTAAGTCGTCTCAGGATTTTTGAAGAGCGTGAGAACCATTCCAGCACATTTTTGTATTTAAAAGTCAGTCCTAAACATCTATAAACACTTAGTGTTTCTTTGGCACCTACGCTTTGGCATATCGTAAATGTAAGCACTTTGCAATACAATGCTATTTCCTGCAAAAGGGAAAATAACAATGATGTGATTAGCCAATCATATCAGAATGGAACGCACGCACCTTTACGTACAACTAGACCATACTACTTACTTCCTATTAAAGATATCTTCGGGATATCTGGATCAAATTATTTATATATAATACTTATGTATTTATAGAATATTGATAATATTAAAGAAAAAGTATTAAGAATATATAAACATTATGTAAACATATTTTCAATAACATGTACCCCTGATCACAATTCAATTGCCAAGCTTTACAGTCAAAAAGCATCTTTTCAAGCTACTAAATTTGTAAAATATATTTGTACAGGTAATATGGACGAAATGAAAATTTTCACACTTTAGTGCAAATGGCAGGCAATAAAGATGACTTATTCTAAGTACTAAGTACATTAATATTGACATATAGACATAAATATACTTATCCTAACCGTTGATACACACTTTATTATAATAGTAATAATTTCTTATGGTAAATAGTTTATACCCGCTAAAGAGCTGAAAAATCAACGATGTATAATATTAAAGCAAAGCAAGTATCTAATATAATTCTATATATAATATAGTATAGATATATACTATATTATATACAGAATTAGATATAAGAATATTTTAATTACTTTTCTATCAAAATCTGGCTGATATACACAGTCATTCCTAACTTCGTATCACACTTGATATTGTCACAACTTTAAACTCCCGCACGCTTGTGAGCTTTATATTTAATAGTTACTTAATCTACGTTTAAATATGTCTTGGAATCAATATAGCAAAGGTACAGCCAAATAAATTTGAGCAATAACATATCATCACCCGTTTCTCATGACCAACAAGTAGCTGATACTTGTCGCTTGATGTACATAGACAAAAGTATATACCATAAATTAGCTACGAGAAGGTACCGAATATCTTAATAAACCTCCAATACACTCATGTGATGTTTAATAAATTACTTAATTTTACTAATATAATAATACTAAAATATAGTCCATTTAAGGTCAAAGACTTCGAAATAGTATTACTATAGGTATACTGGTATATATAATGTGTATAGAATAGCATAGTGTATAGAATATATTAATAGTCATAAAGATATAGCAAATATGATGTATATAGGAATTACGTACACATAAAGAAGAAATATGGACAGACAATAATTAAATGTTACATCATAAAAGATCTTGTAACATTCCGTCCACGTGTTTAGACAGCAATCCTCTATCCGGGCAGCGGCGCTTCTTCGTAAAAATCTGGCTCATCATCTTTGTCAATGTCTTTTTGGGCACCGTCCAACTGTAAAAAATGCATATTATAAATAACTAGCGAAAGAGCTTTTGTCTAGGTTTATTTTATTTATAATTTACATTACGTAGATGTAATTATTACGTCAATATATGCTAACACGCTTTAATTAAATATAGTCGCATTCATGTGCACGTAATCAATGAGTGTTGCAGTCTAATATAAATAATTATGATTAATTCAAGAATGTTGAGGCCTGCCGTGTTGCAGGGGCACAGGCGGAAATGTTCGTTCGGTTCGATTACCACTTGAAAAAAATGAAATATTTAAAATGTAAATTTGTTCGCTTTGAGAACGAGGTAAAGCACGTTCCCCCATTCAAAGTTATCATGAAGTGGGGAACGGAGTGTCTTAAAATTAGGTTGCCAAGTGCTCTCTGTGTACCCCGGCATGTGCGGATACGTCAAGCTGACAAAATAAAATAACTCAACGACCTTATATTTTTATAGTATATCTATATATAAAATGTAATATTTCTAAATAAGACCTATTTTTTGTGTTTACATATAACATATTGATATCTCCTGTATTATGCGGCTTAGGAAGTAAATATTGTAATATATACGTCTCATCAAGCATAAATAATGAAAAAATATATAATTTTATTTACCGCACGCAGTTGCAATGGCGTAAAAACATATCTCAGTGATATACGTAGAGGGATCATCAGAACCAAGAAGAAGGGTAAAGCAAGGGAGAAACGTGACGATTTCACTGCATACAGCACACAGATCCCGGCAAGTTGGATAATTGTGTACATGTGCATCTTCATAGTCGGTACCTGCGAAAAAAATAGTATTCGTTTCATAAAACATTTTTCGTGTAGATAATTATTATAAGGTTGCTCGTTACTTTAAATATGATAAGATATGATATGGAAAATTATATTTTCATTTATTTATCTAAAGTGAAAATTTCATTTCATTCTCTTAAATTATGTTTAAAAGGTCGTTTTTTTGCTTACCCTTCTCACATACGGAATTTGTGGATGATGTTTCACAGGTTTTAGCAGTAAAATGCAGCGTTCCCAGAATTGAATACCACCAAGCGCTGATATTCCCATGTACAGAAAAACACCAAAAAGAACGGCCATCGGCACCGATCGAAGCCATCCAGATGCCAAAACAGATATACCCACTAATATAGATACTAAGAGACCTGTCAACCTTTGTTCTGAAAGTGAAATATATATATAATTTATACATATAAAATAAAAATAAAATTTTTAACAAGACACACGCAATCCTACAAAAAATATACTTTTAATAGATATTAAGAAAAAAATATATAATATACCTTTAACTTCGACTATGTATGGCTTGTCACCAGGCGCGTGTGTGGTGGACATGACGGTGAGGGCGGACACGTGGCTCACGGAGCGCACGGTGGCGACGCACTGCCACGGCGCCCCGAACATTCCGCACACGGCGTTCACCAGCGACATCACCACGATGTCCATGTGGAAGCCGCTACCCTTCTTCAGCCGCCGCTCGGGCTTGTCAATAATCAACCTATTAGCAGCATTACAAGGTTTTAGATATTCGCAGAGCGAAACACATAGAATCAGAGAATATTGACAATGTTATGTCAATCGCATTCCAATATTCTTTAATGCATACAAAACAAAATATAGCAGTAAGCAAAATGAAGCAATCGCTGCGCACGCGGAGCCGTACTCGAACATAGGACTGATGTAATTGACTTGACTAATTCATGAGTACTCATGAGATGTTACTGATGATTAATTATTTCTATTATAAACTTCACGACAGACGTCTAACGTCTAACGTTTTATTACGGTACACAATTTAATATCTTACTCGGCTATGTGAGTCTCCATAAAAACGATGATATAGACCATGAGCGCTGGCAATACCATGGCAAAAGCAGCCCACAAGGGGATGGTTTCTAGGCCAGGATTCAAAGGAACTAGCCAGGATCGCTCTGAGGTGGGGCTTAGTCCATCTGGTACTTGAAGTTTCTCAGTCCATACTGGTACCAAGCAAGACACTGCCACCATGAGAACGATTGCGATCGGTACCCCAAAATCCCCAAGGGCACGACGAGCCTAAATAGAAAAAAGTAATTTGTAAGAGTTGCATCAACCAAGTTATACCTGGCTTATTACTAAAATAATTAAATAAAAACATGTAAATAGAGTACACTTAAATTAATATTACACTTTTAATTGTAAAAAAATAATGAATAATACAATAAAATGTAATACTTACACTGCGTCCTAGAAACTTTCCATTACGGAAAATACGTAAGTAGTAAGCGATTATAAATGTTGACAATGTAAGCATCGTGCAGAAGAGGGCTGTATTTGGCTGCGGTGCAGTTTTATGAAGAATCATAGGTGGTGCGGCGATTGTATCGTTACCTGTAATGATAATATTCATAGACTTTTTATTTCAATTATATTCGAGGCTTTTTTGAACAAGGACCAATTTTATATCATTCTTGTTTCGCTTGTACATAGCGCATGTAGGTATAATAAAATCTTCTTTAAAATTTTTTAAAAACTCGATACAAGCTTAAGGGCGACAAACATCTCTCCGCCTGTTAAATTTAAAGTGACAGACTTTTTACGGACCGTATTTTAGTTTCTAGAAACTGCTAATGATCCACGAACCACTGATTGGAAACCATTGAATTAATTAAAAATATGTATACGAAATAACGTTATCGGCGCATTTTTTTATCTTTATAATAAATTCACTATCAAATTTCATTGTTTATTTTAATTTTATTTTTCCCTCATTGAAAGCCGGGAGATTGGTGAGTGAAGCAAGCAGGGGTAGATCACCTTATTTTTATTGTTTTCTACAGATAAAAGTAATATAGGCTAAATTAGTTAGTTACCAATATTTGTAGCGTTTAATGCCGATGGTGCCAATATAGCAGGAGTAACAGTTTCAGTTGCATTTTGACAGTAATCGTAGCCAAGAGGATGAGCGCGGTACAGGTTAATTATATTGGTTATAGGCTCCGAAATAAAGATCAGAGATATAAGGAATGCAAAAATATCTTCCGTGAATCTATAAACATAAAAACACAAAGATTTAAGAATTCTGTTGAAAGTAAAATTAATAAAAACAAATTTTGTTATTTATAACTACCTACCTAGTTATAGTTTTTACTGCAACGCTTCCTTCAATAGAGGCAACGCATAGCGCTATTATTATCATCCAAATTCCGCAATACATTCTCGCAGCCAAAAAATCGAAACCGTAAGACCGACAGAATACGAAGAGAGCGTCGTCAAGAAGCAATAACGGTCCAGTAGCGCCCGTAATCATCATCGGTTGCCCGGAAACTAGCGCAAAGAATATCCCACCCACGCACGTGAAGACCTGTTTACAAACACGAAGTGCGAACATTTCACTTGTTAGTACAATTATCGTATAGTTGCATAAACAATGCACAAACAATAAATAAAAGTCACAAAAACTTACTAATGTTTCTGAAATACCGATTTGTCTGTCAGTTTTTTCGGCGAGTAAACCACCAAAAGTGATAGCAGACGATAAAGCCGCAAAGTACATGAAAATAGTGGCAGCAGCACATTGCCCATTTATTGCGTCACGGAAATCTGATATGTAATGTGGGTAGCGTCTCTTGATGTCCCGAATAACTCCTAAAATTATATTTACATTATGAAGTAAAATTAGTTTAAAATCAAAATATAAGGGAAATCTTTAACTACACAAAATACATACCTCCGAATAAACGCCCAGATTTTGAAAGCGGATCATCTGGTTCTTTTTCAGGAAGGCCCCCAGTCTCTGCAGCCAGCAAAGCCTTCTTTTCATCTAAAGCTGGGACTATAGGAGCCGCTGCAGCAGCAGTCGCTCGCTTGCGCTCGAGAGCATCACGTTTTCGTCGCCTTATCATTTCGCTTTTGGCCCTTAGCTCTTCAAAGGGTAGAAGAGCTTGTCGCTCCCAATCACCCGGTGGAAGCACAATCGAGTCATCTAAGAATTCATTTATAGCCGATAATAGTTCACGACGATCATCGGCTTTGTAAGCGATGGAGTGGAAAGCGGGATTCGACATGAGAGTAGAAATTGATCGACCGACTTCATGGTAGTCAAGATCTGCTGTTGTCGGTCCGAGAAGTATGAACATAAATCGCACTGGTATGGGAACCTCCGTTATAGATGGCATCAGTATTCCCTGGGCTAGACGAACAAAAGCGATAGTGGGTTGATCAAGGAAGCCAACGGCGCCGACAAGCACGGTAGTAGCTTCTGCGTCTCCTGGAATTCGCTTCATAATGGAATCATTGTGACCGCGGCGGAGCTCATCCTGGGAACCCGCTGGGCCGGATGTAGCCAGATATTCAACTTCACGCAATTCCAGGGCTGCTGCGGAAGACTTCTTACGCGCATCTGTCCGGTCAGCTGGTAAGGCATGCGAGCTACGTCGACGTTTTTGATCTGATAAATTCTAAACAAAACGAACAAACAATTCAATCATATAAGTAATATTGTTTTATAGACTACGTCAACGTAGCTATTATATTAGATAATATTTATTAATTTATAGGTTAAAGTTGCAACTAAATCTGTAAAAACTGGTTATTGCTTCATTGACTTTAAAATGACTAAAGTGAATTCACATAGACAACTATAACTGCAAAAATATATGATATTTTTGCAGTTATAGTTGTCTACTAAATAAATTCAGGGTATAAACGAATATATCGAATTACTAATAATTCCAAAATCTTGTATTTACATTTTAAAATAAACCATCAGATAACAATTCATTCATAATATACATACTACTTTGAAAAACAAAAGCAAAAATTTATTGACATCATGCTTAAAAAATACCAATAAAAGGGTGAGCAAAAAATGAAAAATATCAATCTCTTTAACGACCATCTCAATAATTAAGATTAATTTCGTCTCTTGTCAGTTAAAGACATTGACGAAAATCCCCAATCAATAATTACAATGATTGTCAATTTGAAACTAACGACGTAAATAATTACTTCAAACTACTATAAAGTGAGCTACGAAAGTTGATATATAGCACTTTGACTACGTCGCGTATCTAATTATCATGGACAATGAAAAATATTGTGATGATTTCGTAATAATGGATACAAAGACAAACGGTTACGTTACTGAAAAATAGCGGTGGTGGTTTTAACACAAAGTTTACCTGCAAAATATAAATAATGAGGCACACTAAACTAAAAAATTAAGCCATTGGTGGAAGCAGTGGTCTGTTGACAAGATACTGTTCTAAGAGTCTAGTGCAAGGATTGCTTGGGGTAACACGCTCATTAGGGTTTGCGTACAAAGGCGTGGGCGCTGTGGCGGCGGCAGGCGATGGCGGGCGAGCACAGGAAACACGAGGGCCGTGGGGCACCGGCGCCGCCCGCCATGCCGCTCTCCTCCACCCACAGAGACTGCACAACACATATTGTCAGCCCATCGAAGTCATATATATATACACACAACACTTTTAAATCATATTGAAACGTCATTTAAACCACATTTCACAGTGCACAGTCATTGCACCAGTTGGTCCACCTGCACTTGACACAACCAGCTGTGTACCAGCAGGTTTTTTTTCGTTAAAAGATATATTAATAATATATTTGGCTCCTTTTTAGTTCCAGAAAATGGTAATCTCAAAAAAGTTTTCAATTAATTTTATCAATGGGAAAGGATTCGAACCCAGAAATTAATGATATACACTTGTATGTAAATCGATAGTAGTACATATTAGAAACAAATTAATTAACATATTCCAAAACAAAATATAAATTTATTTTCGCAATCGACACTTGACTCTTTTAAATTTGCTACTTTTTTTTGTAATGTATTAGTTTATATTAATATCAAAGATTAATATAAACTAATACAATAGTGTACAATTAAAAGTATTTATTGTTATTATTATAATTTATAAGAAATTAGAATATCGGGTTTGTGTTAATTTTAGAAAATGATAATCGGTGAGTAAATTACACGTTTCTCAATTTATAGAATCAATATCGATACTGTTGTATTGCAATTGCACATTGTACTTAAAGAAGTAAACAATCACAATTAGATTCATGTCAGTTCTATATTACAAAACGTTATGTTTCCAGACGTATAAAATATGTAAAGGAATGAAATTATTAAATTGTATTGTTTTGCAAATAGTCTATCTGGCACACTTCAAACTAATCTTATTTTTTTAGTAAAATAGTTATGCGATAAACCTTTTTATACAATCAGTAGCTAAATTGTTGATATGAAATGGCCTTCAAAAAAAATTCACATATATCATGAACATGCCAAACCTTTTATCGTAATCCATGATAAACATGAAAAAGTATAAGTACTGTTTTCGCCTAGATTTCCCCTGAAGTATGTTTATTTTATAATATTGTCTTAGTAATTTGTAAATAATACCATTTTTGCGACTTTGAGCTATTTAATCGATTAGTAGATAGAAATAAATGTCAAGCAAAACGAGATTATCTAAATTTTTATCTTTTTATATATCTTTGAGGTATTACCGTAAATGTCAAGATTATATCATCGAAATTTTCCTTTCTTTAAACACAGATATGATATAATAGTGACATCAAACTTTTCGGAGTAAATATTAGTGTAAATTATAGTAAATGTTGTATAGATAATTAAAAGTAAAAAAATATTCTCATATGTCTACCTGTAAACTGGTGTAAGAAGATTGTTTGCGCCCGCTGATGGAGAACCTGAAGCGGTCGTCGTGCACATGTCGATGTCGCAAGAGCAAGGAACGCATTACCACTGGCTTATCATCCTCTTCAATTAAACCATCCGTCACCATGCCCTCAACAACTCTAGTAGTAATAAAAACATTATGTACATTCCATAATAAAATTATTTAAATACAACGCTTGTACGTCTCTTAGTTTAGACCAATTAATTCAGAGAAAATATTGTATACAGAACCATGAATCATTAATACACTAAATAATTAAGTATATAAACTTACAATTATATAACTTGCGTTTATTATTTTTATTCCATATAAGTCGTATGTAATACATTATAAAATACCTGTAAGCAACGCCGGGTAAATCTTTTTCGTCGAGATCAAGTAACACTACACCGGTTTCGAGGCATCTTCTCAGGTTAAGTAAAGAATGGAAAGAGAGCGAGGCAACGTGAGGCCTGCCCCAGCGGGCCGAGCCTTCCTCGACGTCCTCTTCGTACTTGATCCACCGAGCGGTCTCCTTCCACTCAGCGTCGCCATCCTCCGTCGCCAACAGCTCGTCCAGTTGGACGAAAACCTGCATAACGGACATTCTGAACAAAACTGCCCCATATATTTTTTGCTACGTACTATATAAGACAATACTATATCTTATAAAGATTATTCATTATCGATTATATAAAACACGAAAATTCTCTTCCTATCGGTCATAATATACCGTGTTGATAGTCCGAAGATAAGATTTTTTTTACAAAAAAAAAAATAAAAAGCTTAACTCTTAACTTACCGCGTGCGGGCTATGATCGTACATCTTTTTTAAAGTGGCATCTGATAGAATATTTTGAACCTTATCGCCGCCATCCTTGCGACCGACATGCACTGTTGATCCCTAATAATTATAAAATTATTTTAAGGAAATAACCCTAAAAATATTTTTTACAATGACATCAGGTTCATGCTATGAAGATATTGTGTTACTATATCCAAACATTTATGCATTGCATCATTTTCTAACTGATGGAAAAATAGATGCCGTCCGGCAAATAAAAAGCGCATCAGTACATATTAAAAATAATCGAAATAAACTAGAATTGCAAAGAGGAAATACTTTTAAAGTTATAGCTACGGGGTATATCTAATATTGAAATCAGTGTATTTAACATTATATAGGTACAAATATTTCAAATATTTTATTAAAAAAGTGTATAAATAAAAAAGACGCATACACGTGGTATAATCTTATGTCTTCGATGAGCTTTTTGATCTTCACTTCGGTGGCTCCGCAGATCATCCTGGTCGGCTTCGGGCAGCGGTTCATCAGTAGGAGCGGTAGAGACTCGTCGCTCGCTCTCTGCACCACCCCCGCGGGCTCCTTCTTGCAAGGAATACTTACGCATTTTGTGTGGATGGATGTGGCGGCTAAAACAATAACGATTATATAATAGTATCTTTGATTTTCGCGATTGTTACACATTTTAAACGGGTAGACTACCCGTGTTCGAAACGTCGGGTTGCCAAAAAATGTTAATCAATCAATATACGCGATTAATCCGGTTAAAATTGTTTCATCTAAAACGATTATATAATTTTTCATACGGATCATCGCATTTGAGTTAATCTCAATTGAAGATAAAATGCAATGGACCTTATATATAAAACTATAAGACTTTTTACAATATGAAGATTTCAAGACGCGACTGATTGTCAGTTCGATCCCCATTCGATGAAATGAAACATTTAATATTTTGAAATTAAATATTTAATTGGTAACATTTCCTCGGTCATGTAACAAGGCAAAGCGTGGCGTTTAGTTCCGCCACTCAACACGCAATGCCTCAAATTCGGCGAAAAGTGAGGAACGGTACGGAGTGTCTTAACACTAGGTTCTCCAGTTCCCTCCGCCAACCTTGTCATGCGCAAGATACAGAGATAAGCTAAAAAAAAGAGATTTCGAAAGGAGGAGACAGAAGAAGAGCCTCATTGGTTTTTTTAAAAAACCAATAATTGTCAAATTTGTGGCTTGTGTGTCATATGATGAGGTAGGTACAAAGAACTAGGTTCTCCAGTCACTACACTCCTTCATTCTGTATTCAGGATTTTAGATGTTAATGAGATTTAATGTCACATGTTATCTCATCACAGCAGAAAAATATAACTGCAAACAATCATTCTCCTAAGCAGGAAACGAATCCTTCGCGTTCACAGCAAGATACACTCCCAGTTGCCACGTTGGCCACTAATAAAACGTACATAAATAATTTTTAATTTAATTTCACCTGTGAGTACCTAATGTTCAATTATAATGAAAAGAAACTTATCTTGCGAATATAATTAGGACACGTACCGGCATCAAAAGTCGATTCTTTAGTCAATTAAAAAACGTACGTTTATTTTCAAGAAAATATAATATAATAACATTTCAAATCATTTCAAATAATAAAAGCGTTTTAGACCCTAGTTATTATAAAGACATATTGGAGTTAGTGTATTTATTATTTTAAAAAATCTATAAATTATCTGTAAAATGTAGTCATTTTACAACATAAATTAATCCTTCCGAAATGACGACTACAAAATTGGCATTGCGAATGGCAGATGTCAACGCCGCGAATTGGATTATTACCAAAACGAAGAAATAATAATACTTATTAAATTTAAATACATATTTAATTTGCTCGAGTGCGCTCGTCAAAACGACAACCGGTCGCATTTACAGTCGGACGCCGTATGCCGTTGCGCCACAACAGACCTCAAAAAAATGCTTTCAAAATATCAAATTGTGCTATTTAGGATACGAGGGATAAACATAAATTTGCCTATGTGAGTATTTATAAGCAGAGAGAACGTGGTAATCTAGTGTTAAGACACTCCGTTCCGTTCAACACTTCCCACTGATTTTGAGGTATTGCCTGTTGAGTGGCGGAAATCAATGCTGTGCATTGTTTTGTTACCAAAGAGAAGAAATGAACACAATAAATGTTAAATTGAAAATATTTGAAATATTTCTTTTCCTTGAATAGGGATCGAACCCACAACCTATAACGTTTACAGTCTCACGCTTCTGTCCCTGCGCCACTAAAGGTCTATAAGAACTTGCACTTGAATGTTTACATATACTCAAGTGTAATTTGCAAAATAATTGTAGATCAGCTTCACATGTTATTATAGCAGGGCTCTTGCATCTTTAAACGGGGCGGTGCGCCGGCTCAAAGACTCAAGGAAACAATTGCCACTACTACTAATTGCTGCTGTCTGTAAATAGCGAATACAAATAGGTATCAATTTTAAAATCGCAAGTCTTGTTTAGATTTGTTTGCGACCAACATTATATAAGCTATATTTTTTGACCCTTTTATTACGACTTGACTCAATATTAACGAACTCATTTGTTACGATGCAATGGGTTCAAGGACGGAGAGCGCAAGGAGCGCGAAGTGCGGCGGTGTGAGGTGGCCGTAACATTCGGGCCGGCCAGAACGCTAATGGAGCGTGTCTATTGTTTTTATTAGATTAGGAAGATACTAAATCGGCCTCAATGGCAGTTTTCATTAAAATTTCAAAATTTCATCAATAGTCAATTTATTTGTAATAATAATTTAAAATTATAACAACGTTTTCCACATTCGCATTCATATCTACTTACTAAGTTATTATTGACATGATCGTAGCGACATATTTTGATTCTCACATATATCATAATACAATATTACCCGCTACAACTGTGGTGCGTTTGCACTCACCGTTTCTCTTGCACTTCAGACGATCGGGCGTAAGTTACTGGCATTTTGAAATTGCTTTAGGACAAAAAGGTTTGCGTTCCTATTGTAAAACCTCCGAGGGCGCATCACAAGCGCGCCGCCTACATGCGATTGCCTGTAATAAGCCCAAGCTTGATTTACTTCAGAAAGGTACAATGCCAAAGTCATGCGACACTGTATACTATTTTTGTCTCATACCCAGGTGACACTTCCGCGCGACGCGTGTTACGCTCCCTTTGCCAGAGATCGCCAACTTTTACATGTTTAGTTTGTCTTTTTTGTTACACTGCACAATGTCAACTAATCGTTCAGTTTTTTAGTAATTGTTAGATATAAACATTATTTAAAGAGAGGGGTGAGGTTTTTTTTAACAGTAGATAAATAACAACAGTTGTGTGTAATACCTTACCTATGGTATTGCATAATATATATGTGATTCGTAAAACGTAAGTCAATAGGAGTAAATATTAGTGGAATACTTTGTATTTTTCTCTAAAATCTTATTAAATGTTTTTGTAAAGTCAGAAGGCAATTAGGAGCATTCTTTGTTTACATTTAATATGTTCTTCTGGTGCTGGATTCGATAAACGTTCGGGATTTCCTGTTAAACACGAAACTTTTAATTAAGAAGCAATTAAATAACAAGAGGTTTTAGTTCATTTTACTTGCATCAAAACTAAAGAAAACATATTGTTATTTAATAAATTATACTTTATTCAAAAGTGAAAAATAATTACTCACTTGTGCCTTTGGAAGCGGCGTTCTTCACTAGCATGATCAAGAGGGTCTACAGAAGCTTTATCGCCATCGAACTGCACGTGGCGGTCTTCATCGCGCAGTGTACCCACAGCTCCGGTCCCAACATTTGACATCTATGCAATAGACATTCATGATTAAATTTAATTCAATATAAATATCAATATTTATTTCGAGACGTAATTAGAAAATAATTATACCTAATTATAAAGGTTAAAGTGAAATTGAGTTTAAAGTTAAAAAAAAGTGGGGTACTTAGTAACAATAAATCTAAAAGCACCCCGTATGTTTTTAAATGAATTTCTAATTAAAAAAAAAAGTAGAAGATACTTTTTATTTCATTTTTCACATAAGCGTGTTTTATAGTTTTTCTTAACAATTATTTTACTTTCCAAAGGAAACTATACAAAATCTTACGTAAGAGATTTATATACAATATTGTCAATGTTTTCCTCCATTTATTACACTATATACAGTATTCTTTATTAAACTTCTTTTAAAAAAATCACAATATATTTTATTGAACGTCTAAACAAATAAAAAGCAACAAGTAAAACGAACACCAAGAGCTGCTACTAACGTACTTTACGTTTTTTTACAAATTTAACATAACGTTTAAACTTTAATGATATTTTAGTAATGCTTTAAATTGTTAATATATTATTTCTTAAATGAATTAAATACATGTTTTAAGCTCTCTTAAAATTTAAAGTCGAAAGAGAATAAAAGCCAAGAATCAGTTGTTCACACAGCTAGCTAACGGCTTACTAGAGTTATTTTGTTGTAGTACCTGGAGTGTCCTTGAAACAATGATCGTTTTCATATTGATCGTAAATGTAGCATGCTTATTAAAATAAAGAACAGCAAACATTGGCGTGCTTTGTCGCCGATGTCTCCAAATTGCCAACGCCGTAAAGTAAATTTAAATAACGTACACAAATCTAAGTAACCACAAATCAATAATAAACCGCGCGTGCCCTTGAAACCCAAGGTACATAAAGAAAATAATTTATTTACAATTTGAAACACTACAAATTACTTTATTAGTATGTAACTTATTGAATTAAAATTATATTTTTAAATTTAATTCAATACAGATTTATTTAACATTTTCGTAAATTATACATAATATTTATAACGCGGTAGTGAACAGCTATATAACAACTTTACCTGTGGATCTGAAGTCGATGTCACGAGTGACGTTACGATAGAGCCATCATCTGAGCCAGGCTGACGGTTAGCATCTGAAAATAAATGTTTATTTAAAAGAATTGTACTGATATTATAAGTTATGCGATAATTTTTCACTTCTTTATTATTTCATTATTGTAACCTAACTCTAATTCGCGAAAATGCCCATATTTTAATTCTTAAATGTTCGACATGAATCTACAATATAGTCAAGTACGTAACCGTCTAACGCACCTCACTAACATTTTTTACAGATACATATTCATTTGTAAATCTCAACTGTCCAGTAAGCTGGTATACAAATAAAAACATATTAAATAATCATTCATCGATTTTATTATATCAAAAAAATATATGTATTAAAATAATTCCTTATATTAATTGCAACTTTAACTAGTGCAAAGTATTCGATGAAAATGTAATAGGTGTAATCTTAAAATGAATCCGACAGTAATGGAAATACCTACAAGGGGATTATTTAACATTTCATACATTAAAATCACTTACTATAAATGATATGACGTACTCAACAGGCTTACGTATCCAATATAAATTAAATTTTGCATGTCCATCTCCCTTATTTGAAATTGATGGTGAGCAGGGCGAGCGGAATATAATTAATTTCCATTTTCTGTCCCCGTCTATTTAGTATAAGTGCATGTAATTATTTTGTTGGCTTACGTATTTGATAAGAGAAACGAAACCGTCCCATTCACTGTAAAACCAAATCTGAAATTTATTTTTTTTTAATTTAAGGAATATTAATTTTATATAAAAAATCTGTACACATCTAGCTTAATCCTTTATTTTAATTTAGTGGCTGCCCGCAACTTTGTATGCGGGGGCGTTATGGCATTTGCCTTTGCGATTTTCATATTCTATCCGTTGTGATTAAAAATTATAGGAAGTGGGAAGTAAACACAGTCCATACTATATTGTGTTTAAGAGATTCAATTGTATTTTTTTTATATACATAATTCTTTCGTTAGTAGATATTTATTTATAAAAATCACAATTACTGTCAAACACTATTTACTTATACTAGGGAGGTCAAATTTTTAATGATTTTTATTTGTCAATTAAATTTAATTTTCCAAGAATCTGAACAATTTTTGCTAAGGCGATATTTTAATATTTATTATAATAGCCCCGAATTTAATATATGACCAACGAAGGCCACCTTGAAAATTAGATTAGCCTAAATCTTGCCCAGGCTTAGTAGATACAACACAAAAGAAGGTGTATACATAGAAGCAGCACACACAAAGTTAATAGTTATAAAAATCTTAGATTTATAAAATTATAGTTAATTTCGGCGTTCAATGTTAAAAATTGTATATCCTACAAAAAAACAATAAAATCTTATTTCCCACGATTCATTATTTACTTATGATTAAAAACGATTAATATTTATAAATGCTGACTTTTTGTTCGTGTAATTTAAATCCATAGTAGTCCATAGTTAAAGTTAAGATCTATGATCTTAACGCGTATTGGTGAGTTTTGCTGTAAAACCGACCAATCAGGACAATGTTTAAAAAGTTTACAATATTTCAACAGTTCACAATATCGCGGGAGTGATTGTAATACAAAGAAGTTTGTAATGTTACGATAACATATACATATGTAATCTTGAAAACACTCCGTTTCATGTGTGGACGTATGATCACATGTCTGGACGTGCGATTACTTGTGACCACATGAGTGGATGTGTGTGTGATCATATGTGTGGATTAACCCATTTAAGAGAAAATTAAATTCAACAGTAGGCTGATCTACCTGCCCCCAGATGACAAAAAAAGCTGCATGCTGATTTGGGTTCAAATCAAAATATTTTAAAATCCACAAAAGACGAAACCATGTCTTTAGTAAGAATTAAAATGAATTCAATAAATTTACACGATGATTCATGTAAAATAGCAAACTCTTTAACAAGTTTCTTATTGTATCTCTATTTTGGCTTTCTGTGCAGAACCTGTCGCATGTAGATGTACTTAATTTTATTTTTGTAAATTGTACTTTTAGAGTGAGTTGGCTACCCCGCTAAGAATATAGCGTGGAGCTAAGTAAGTAAATGAGCGCCCAATAAGTGTAAGTACTAAGAAATTTATTTATCTAATTTAATATAAAATATAAAGTCTATAACTAATGTTCTATAGGTATATAGGTATAATGACCAAACAATATTTTGATTTCAGATGTTATAGAATCAGATTAGCTGACATAGTTTCTTAAACAAACTTAACAAACAAACTTTCTTAAACAAACTTTAAAGGAACCACCGTTAGCAGCGTGCATTTAAGTTTTTTAATCAAATCCAATACAAAGACCTTGTTACCAGAGCGAAGAAATTAAAACATTAAATAATTAATATAAGATGTTAGTATATAAGCATTGTATATAAATGATAAAAATTAATTATGCTATTAAAAAACTAAATAATAATGAATATCAAATAATCTGGAACAGTTTCACCTGGGATAATGTAGTACGGAAAAACAAACATGAAAACTTTAATTAAGGCATGTAATGCCAGGCATTACATAAATTGTTTTCGTTGTAAAATCTTAAAATATTTGTAATTTTATCAATTCCCGAATTGCGTTTTATTTTTTTTTAGTTTTTTTAAGGTAACGTTATTAAAGAGTTATTTCAAAGAAAACAAATACTTTTAGGTTATTAGTATCGACAATGAAAAACAAAATTGGAACGATTAAACAAAAAATATAATTTCAACAAAAAATATAAATCCAACAAAACTGTTGTAAAATTGGATTTTTATATTTATTTAAGCTTCGCGGACACACGACGTCCGTGCCCTTTTCTGTATTTACTTGTTTCTTTTTTTTGGTTCGTTTTAGTTTATTTCGAATATAACAGTTATTTCATTAAAGTTATTTTAAAGAGTTGTTATTTGAGTCCAAATTTGAGATTGAAGATTCATTCTTTAAAAGTTATTGATCCACTTAGTTTTTTTTTGTTTTACCGCCCGGCATTTATTCTCGAAACTTATAATAAATACATATGTGGGTCAATTTTATATATATGCCTATAAAGAAATTTACAACCGAATTAAATGCTTTTTTAGTATCCATTTTTAACTTAAGAACTAAATAAGGATTTTTTTTATTAAACGGTAATAATCCTATGCCAGCAATCAATACAATAAATACATCAGCAAAAGTCGATATAGATTTTATATTAAAAAAAAATTAAGCTTGTTTTCATAGCACGTACTTATATTCAAATTAAATTCTTTGAAAATTATGTACGTATATGATATTTTCATAAAACATTAGAATTCAAAACTCAATATCCGGGGACACCTAGCTCGAACATTGTAACGTTCGCCCTACGTGAAAGTTCAATACACATCTATATATAGCTATCTATGGACGGACAAAGTGAAAATTTTATATTTAGATACAAAGTAAAATATGTTGGGATAATTTGTTATTTGTTAATGAATAGTGTGAGTATGTATGTGAATGCTGAGATGAAAAGCTGAGAAATGTATGTGAATGGTAAACTGAATGACGATGACCGAAGAATTATTTAAAAATCGCTTTAATACTTTATATTATGAAATGTGAAATATAATTAAAAATTGTTCTTATAGACAATATACTGTGACTTGTGCTGTTTAAATAGTGCGGTCTAGATATTCTCAATTTAACATTAGTTTTCAAAATTTTTGAGCATTAGGTAACTAAATAATTTATAACTTATAAGGTCGGCAATGCGTACCACTTCTCTCAGTGTAAAATATTGATACTAATGGACGTCGTACTAGGTACTTATGTACTTTACCTTAAATATTATTTTAGAATTGAGGTCGGTGCAAGGTATTATAGCTACAACAATACATATTTTTGTTTATATTGTAGTTAAAATGTATTCTTTCTTTTTTTGTTTGCAATAAAGTTGATTTTTTTTATAACTCTCTGCCTAAGTTCTATAAAAGCTACGAACAAATGCAAATCAATTAAAAATGTTGTATGCAGAAATATAGTCTAATAACATTTTACTTGTTTTGTCAACTGACTTGCATTCTCATTAATCCACAGTATATAAACAATACACACAATCAATTCAATAACAGAAATAACTAACAGTTCCAAACAAACAAATAATTAAATACATTTTTTGTCAATTTTAACAAATATAGAGAATAGGCATGATGACAGTATGAAAGAATCACAGAAAAGACCTTTTTGAATTCTCAATTGTGCTTTAAAAATCGTAAACAACATTTTCTTTTTGACTTTAATAAAGAGATTAACGTGATTTTTAATCAAATAAAAGCCTAAAAAACCATGGTCGGCCATTTTAAATAAAACACCACTTGAAGAAACTGACGTCATCTTTTGTCTAGGGATGTTCATACAAAAAAACATCAATATTGTTTCGATATAATATATCAAACTGTTATAACGATACTTTGCAATCGAAACAAGTACATCAATATTTTTGAAATATCAACAGTAATAAATACCAAGGCCTTCCATTATTTGTTGTTTTATACTATTAAATTCATAGTACTTTCATTAAAATCACGTTATACTCACTGTTTGAATCGATTCGATAATATCGGATTGAAACAATATATCGC
>DWMZ01000332.1:0-25212 GCA_018249855.1 Eueides tales michaeli | reverse complement strand
TATATATATATATATATATATATATATATATATATATATATATATATATATATATATATATATATATATATATATATATATATATATATATATATATATATATATATATATATATATATAAAGATGTGAATATATTTCACATCATTATTTGTATCCCATGTAATTAATAAACAAACAAATTTTCAAATAAAACCTGTTTTTTGTTTAACCCATTGTTTTGACAATTAATGGGTTAAATAGAAGTAATGATTATTTCAGAGCTCATAATTATTTTATTTATTTAAAGATAATATGTAATCTATATGTTAATTCTAGTAAAGTAATTATTATTTAACATAAGACAGCCTATTTCAGTAATAGAGAAAAATCATTATGTAGTTACTATAATATATATTTATATAAATGTAATATTTATTTCTATGTAAATTACGTATATTCAAAATATTACAAATATGAATCGTTTCCAAATTTAATAAAACTATTATTGTCCTTTTACAGGCCCTAGATGGTATCCAATATTTGGTTGTAACAATGTTATGCAGAGCAAAATCCAAAAATATGGCTCACAGTGGAAAGCTACGTTAGAGATGGCGAAAGAATATAACACAGATATATTAGGACTTAAGTTAGGTCATGAAAATGTTGTTGTTGTTTACGGTGAGAAGAACGTAAGTCAAGTAAGCTCCGGTAAAGAATTCGATGCTCGGCCGGACAGTTTTAATGTACGGTTACGATGTTTGGGCAAAAGAAGAGGTACTTATTAATTATAATTTTATGTAAATTTTATACTTTATAAACAAAGATTCTTTATAGAAAGAGTTATTTTCAGCATTTTAACATCTTTTTCTATATCTTAATGTTAAAGAACAAAAAAAATGATTGAAAATGAATGAATTTTTTAACGATATGTATAACTTGCTAAATACCCAAATAAAAATTATGTACTCAGTGCTATTATTATTCATTCAAAATAGCGTTATAAGCGTTTGCGACTGCTTGTTTTTAATACACTAAAATGTAAATATATTTTATAAATATATAAAATTTTTAACGAATTCTCTTTTAGGTGTAACATTTGTAGACGGTCCCTTGTGGCGGGAGCATCGAATGTTTACAATGAAGCGTTTGAGATATGTTGGTTTTGGCAAACCATCCATGGACAAAGATATCCAAGATTCAATGAATGCAATATTTTCCTACATAGACAAAAGCAATGGCAATCCTATAAATATCAAAGCGTTGGTCTCCATGTGCACTATGAATGTACTTTGGAAGTACACTGGAGGTATTATTTTTTTAATTGTGCAATTTATTTTATAAACTTAATTTCTTTCCTAATTTTACACATGCCTGTTAACAAAGTGGAATATTGACTAAAATTTCACTCAAAACTGACTCATAAATAATATAAGTAATAATATAATTTATTATTTTGTACTTTTATTTAAATTATATTAATAAACATGAATGTATTATAATTTTAGGTGAATTTATACAAGATAAGAAACTTTTGAATTTTATTAACCTGCTAAGCGAAAGAACTAAAACCACAATGATGGCGGGTGGTTGGCTGGATCAATGGCCTTGGCTTCGATTTTTAGCACCTGAGTGGTCCGGTTATTCACAGGTTATTAGAATGAATGAACAGATCGTAGAAATAATAAATGTATGTATTTCACTATGTTTATATCTTTACTTATAAGAGGGTTGTAGGCTTAAGTCCTGTTCGAAGGAATGATTTTGTTATATATCTTTACTTCGCCGTTCTGGTACAGAAAACACGACATTGGGTACTAATATTCAGTAAGCAGTCGAATGAAAATCGGAAGAAAAAAGGGAAATGCAGTGTCTTAACACTATGTACATACCTATGGTAATATGTTGTATATAATATTATTGCAATGGAAATGAATACATAATTATATCGTACAGTAAGATTTAAAAAAATGTTGTTAATTCATATAGTATTAAGAAATAAAGCAAACACTCGAATATGAATTTTAATATAAAAGAATGTAAATTATGTTATTCGCGAGATTAGAATTCCTAATTACTTAAATATTGAAAAATCATTTAAAACTAAGAACTCATTATGAGTAAAGATTATTAAATATAAATTACTGTTGATTGTATGAGTAAAACAAATTATAGATTATAATTATTTCTAATCATTCATTAAAAACAAAGGTTAAAAGAAATATCAAATCAAAATTCAAATAGAACAAAAGCAAAAATCAAATAGTGATTTTTAAATAATGTTTTGAACTTTTATAAACTAATGGCACATCTGATGTCAATTAGTAAATAATACCCATGATCGGGCACCTTTAATATTTAAAGAATTACACAGAAAAAAAAAGATTGAAGAGAATTTTAAGTAACATATATTTCTGTGAGCGCTGAGAAAGTGAACAGACGTCATGAAGATGTTTGAATTGTTTATTCTAATACAGAAAGACAAGAACAACAGATAGAGATGAAGTATATGAGTATTCCTAGATTTGGATTGGGAGCCATTTAAGCTTATAACTAAATTCAACTCAACTTTAATTAGTTGCTCTTCTTTAATGTCAATACTACAAATATCAACTTGATCAAGAATTGATAATAGGAGCGACTTTGCCAGTGCAAATTTAGTAGGTACTGTGTAGGAAATTGCGCAGTCTTTGTAGGCTAATAAGTAAATAAAAAGATCTACTCTGCACAAGCAGCATAGATCTTTTTACTTAATGCTTTTATATCAGGTCGCTAAATGGGATGTAAGTGCCATCAATTGTTGGCATGATATGAATTGACATTTGCTATAAGTAAATTTTTGGCTATAACGTAGGACTACAGATATCATCTCATGAGATATGTTAGACGAAATTAGTACAAGTAAATCTGTATTTTAAAGGTATTAATGACAATCTAATAATGTCAACACCGTAAACTTCTGATATTCTTCTGATAACTTCTGATATTCCATGTATGATGTCATCGGTGATATTGACTAAAGCAGTATTCGTACTATAATCAAGGTGAAAGCCGAACTGTAAGGAATTTAGGAAAATGTGCCGTAACTGCCATAATAATTCTGTTAACATCACATACAGTAAATTGATTAAATTTAAAAAGAGGAACCTAAGCAGCCGTAACAAAGAAAAGATAATATGTTCAATTTGTTTGTACAATAGATTTTTCTAGAAGATACGAATTGTTATAATTAAGAGAATTTAAATATATTTATGTTGGACTAAGTTAACAAATTTTAAATCTTTTTTTTATATTTATATCACATATTGTTGAAATGATTCTCTATAATCAATTTTTTTTATTTTATATTATGTATTTATTATAAAGTTTTTTAATGAACGGTGACTAATAAATAAGATTTTTTTTAATATTTATATAAAAAAAATCTATGGATATAAATATGTTTGTTATTCACTGACTACATTATTGTTGTAAATAGGCATAAGTAAAATATATTTATTTTAACCTACCATAACCTTGTTTTACAAAATGAAAAGGATATTGTTGTGTAATAATTTCAATTATCTTTAATCCGGTGACCACTGTACGGTCTTAAACAAACATATTTTCTAATCAAGAATTAGATCCTTAATTATTTTACGTTCCAATTTTTTCACTATATTCTTTTAATCCTATACGTAGGTAAGATTACAGATAACGTCTTTTGTCTTTTGTTTTAGGAATCTATAAGCAAGCATTTGAATAAAGAGATACATGGCACAGATTATATGTATTCCTTTTTGGAAGAAATGTATAATCAGAAACCGACGTATACATGTAAGTTAGTTTAATGTGAAAATCTTAAACAAAATGCATTAAAATATTTGTTTTCTTTAATACCATTTTTACTGTCTCAGTATCTTAATATTTTGAGGGCAGGGCCATTGTGAGTGTGATTCCATCTAAAGGAAATGAAAATGTAAAATTAAATAATTATTTAATATTTTCATTGCCTTCCTCTGGTAATGAGGCAAAATGTGGACTAAAATTACGCCACTCAACACGCTATGTATAAAACGCTAATAAAACGGTGTCTTAACACTAGGTTCTCTCTGTCTGCACCACATGGGCAGAATACATCGTGGATAATCTCAGCTCAGCTAAATTCATAATATTATTATATAAAAACTCATTTTATATAATAATATTATGAATTTAGCTATTTATACTTCTTATATATATGAGAAAAATGGTATTCTGTAATAGTATAATATGAATGTTTGTATTTCAGTGGATCAACTCACAGGAGTATGTTTAGATTTATTAATAGCAGGTGCCCAAACTGTTGGTAATACATTTGACTTTGTAATAATAGCTGCTTTACGAAACAGAGACTTGCAAGATAAAGTATATAGTGAGATTATGAATACCATCGGCAATAAAATGCCTTCATTGGATGACAGTGGAAGGTAATGTACACAGTACCTAATATTACGTAGCCTAACAATAAAAAGGTGTATCTGCAGGATAAACACAAACTAACTCTGTAAAAACCATCTCGCTTTCTATCTTGACAATTATGTTTGAGATGAGTGCACTGAATTATAATTGTGATTCAGATTAACAATAGATAGAAAAGTACACAATTCTTAAGACTAGGTCGCTCTTGATTAATTACGAAATAATGACGTGCATATGTATATAAATATAAACCATAGTTTAATATAGTAAATATGTGAGGAAAGCTATTATATTGTATTTTATTAAAGAATTGTCCTATCTTTATGACGTAAAATAAATAAAAAAAATAATAAAAAAGGATAAAACGTATGTAATATAAATATAAATATAATAAGAAATACGGTCTTTAAGGTGGAGATAGATGCGCTTTTTGAAGGTATTGAACTCATATCGACTTGGTAACTCAATAGTTGACAACCCACGCAATAGTTGAGTGCCACGTATGTTTATCTATCTATCTAAAATAGCACTTTATATAAGAAATGCGATTTATAAATGGTTCGGTCCCCAATAATTTAAATGGGATGTAACACTATGTAGTGTCTACATATAAACCTATATTAGCATTAATTACATTGATTCAATAATATTATAATACAATGATTTCAGATTGGTATACACAAGTGCATTTCTGGCTGAGGCTCAAAGAATGTATACAATAGCTCCTTTCACTGGTCCTAGAAGAACGTTATGTGACGTTCAAATCGGAAAATATACGGTCCCTAAAGGTACCACAGTACTCATTTCATTAAAAGATCTACACTACGATGAACGATACTGGGACGAGCCAGAGAAGTTCAATCCAGACAGATTTATAAATGAAAATGGTGCCTTAAAAACATCAACAATGTCTTTTCCTTTTGGATTAGGTAGGTTCTGTATTTTTTTTCACCATTATATATATTTTATACATTTTACAATTTTTCTTAAGTGAACATTTACCTACAACTTTTTTTGTATTATTATTATACAGTAAACATATTAAGACATCATATATATGGATTTTAGTTCGTCGTGCAGATGTACCTAATTTATTAGTAACTAGCTGTTTGCCCATGGCTTCACCCGCGTAGAAATCGATTTATTCCAGGAAAACCACCTGAGTTTTAACTGCCCTTCGCGCCTTAATTTTCCCTCGCATAATGATGAAGAAGTATGTTATTCATTTATTGTAATTATGGTAGTTTTTGTAATAGAGTTTTTCTAAAATGACATTACTTTCACTAAAGTTTAAGGGAAATCTGATTATTAATCATGTATAATCGTATATCGAGCCATATCTTCTCGTAGTGCTACATCCAATAGTAGTACTTTTGGAATGGACTTATATAAATTACAAAGACGTACAGTCTATTCCATAGATATCATAAGACTTTATTTGACTGTAGAGACTAACGGACGAACGGACAAACATACAAATGGACAAACCGACAACGAACAAACAGACAGACAGACAAAATTTTAAAAATTTTAGTTATTTTAAGCCCCATACATTGTTTTATCGTAAATAGATTCAATGTAGAGAAACGACTTTTTAATGCTTTTTTTTTATGTTGGTGTTTCTATTCTATTCAAATCTATTGGAATTTTAAGCATTATGTATGCCGTTTTTCCGCCAGCCAGTAATGTGGTAGCTATACCTGAAGATGCCACTGCGAGAGCAATTTCTCTTTTGTCGTCGCAATATAGCTAGAATTCTCTTGTCAGATAGGTTTTTCCATTGTTACTTAAGGCGCTTTGGACCACCTGACTAAATATTTGTCTTTGTATCTTTATAAATTTGGATGCGCTCTCATTAACTATAGTAGTCAACCAGTTATGAAACGAATAACTGCCGTAAACTACTGGGATTGTCACTGAGGCAAGATTCCTCAAGATTGTGTCCCCGGTGGATATAGTCTTCAAGTAGCCAGAGTGCCCAGCAAGTGCTTGATAAAGGATTTTCTACACTATCTTATATAAAGAAACAGAAGGTGGTCCACGCCCAAATAGTGTCATTCCCCACTATTAGGATGCACTGTGTATCCTCTACAAAGAGCAGCATCTGACCACACCATTGTTTTCTTCAAACACCATTTTTAGTTCACTTATAACAAATATGTTATCAGTCAAAAGTTGTACTAATTACGAATCTTTATACGCTTAAAAATAACCATAATATGGCGGCGTTTTTCCGTCCCTTATGTAGGAAGCGTCGCTAACGTAACGTTTTTCGTGTACTATTACAATTTTTTATTGCCTTATCTCTTTCGTTCGTTCGTTTCGTAAAAACATTTAATATGCTAACACCCTTTTCTACTTAAAAATATCTTTGATTTTCGCGATTGATACTCATTTGAAATGAAACAAATTTAGCCGGTTATTCCGATCGAATTGGAAAAAATGTTTATGAACTATATAAGCAGTTAATTCGTTAAAATTTGTTTCATTTAAAAGCCTTTTAAATATTAAAGAACTTTAACTAAAGCTTTTTTACGTAATTTTTACTTTTTTTTTATATATTTTATATTTTTCATTAAGATTTTAAAAATATAAGCGATTACATAAACGTATCAACGTATAACACGCACCGTTTCTCTGACATAGCTACACCCAATTTTTCATTCTATCACCTCATTATGTATAATATCACTACTTTAGGACGATATTTGAAATTAAACCAAAACTTAAAAGAATATTGTAACTTCTCCCCTAAACCTTAGTACACACAAAAATTACAATAAAATTGTCTCTCTACCGCGTATGATGCTGAAATCACGTAGAAATTTTTAAAATAATAGATATTTTTTTATTAATTTTTCTTACCTTGCAAGTTTTTTTCGTAAAACTATTTAATGTGCAAATACCCTATTTCTACTATTTGAATATAGCTATTTAATTTAAATTAATCCATCACAATAAACAACTTTAGATAAGCCGAAATTTTATTGTTTACTGTTTTAATTTATACTTCTTTACCAGATATTCCATATTTCTATTTTTATATCAATAAAGAAAATCTGTCAAGATGCACATTCTATATTTTATTATTTTTTATAGTTTGGCTGGGCCGTTATGATTGTTCATAGGATATTCCATATTTCCGTTTTTAATATGTCAATGAAAAATGGTTATCACACTTAATAACTTTTATTAAAATATTATTTCTTGTACTTTAACCGGACTGACTTATTTCATTATTTCTTGTACTTTAGCTGGACTGTTATGATTATTCATGAGATGTTCCAGATCTTAGATTTTAATATGCCAATTCAAAAAACTCACCACGTTTAATACTATTTGTTAAGACAGCATTTCATTATTTCTTATACTTTAGCTGGACCGTTGTGATTGTTCATGAGATGTTCCAGATGTTTGATTTTAATATGTCAATGCAAAATGTTCACCATGCTCAATAACTTTTGTTAAGACCGCATCTCAATATTTCTTATAGTTTAGCTGGGCTGTTAAGATTGTTCATCAGATATTCCAGATCTTCAATTTTATTGTACCATTCTAAAATGCTCATTACCTTCAACAATTTTTGTTAAGGACGTATTTACTTATTTCTTTTAATTTTTCTGGACCCCCTACTGTTCTTCATCAGGTATGAAAGTATTCGAAATTAAATATAGCCTAAGTCCTGCCTAGACCAAATTGGTATACAACAAAAAAAAATCATTGAAATCGGTCAAGTGGCTTAGAAGATGTACTGGTACAAACAGACAAACAGGCGAACAGACAAACAGTTTTTCATAAATAGATTCAATATACAGATACGACTTTTTTACTGTTTTATTATATGATAGATTACAACTTTTAATTATTGGTATTCACTTCATTACTCGATATTGTATTGTTTATACGATAATATTAAAATTCTAAATGTAACTTTTGACAATTACCTTTTTTTAACCCTAGTATATCTTACCTTTGTATGACATATATGGAGAATGAATCCATTAAAAAAAATCCATTTAAAATTACAAAAAGTTGTCGAAGGATTGACGTTTGTTTCACGTACACACAACTACTGAAAAGACTTAGGTGAAAATTTACAGTAATATAGCTTATATATAAGAATAACATAGGATACAATTTATTGGGTCACTAGTATATGTATAATAAAATTAAGATTGCCAAGATGAACAATTAACTTTACTAGATGGATGAACAAATTATTAAACACAAATGTAATTATGATCGGTTAATGACATTTATTATTTGTATAGTTCATTTATTATCCGGTAGATGGCAATGCTCTATTTTCTTTACCCCATTACATGTAGCCTGTAATAGGAAATAAATATGTTTTCTCGAGAAAGGTCTTTCAATTAATACGTCTCTTACAAACAAAGAGCCACGCGTGTGCTTATTTTTTGATTTCAGGTTTTCTAACACATTGCATATTTTATTTTAAATTATAACTAGTACCAACAATACGACAAATTATACTTAGACGTGAACCAATATCAAAGGAATATATCCCATCTTTCAAATATAGGTGACGGCATTTACAACAGATGGTGCTTTACTTTTGTAAGCTCAAATCATAGATCGCGCTGCTGTAATGAATCGCTAATATTGTAGTATTCATATAATATTATTTTTTATTTTTTATTATTTGGAATTGCTTCGACACTAATTTTAACTTTAAAAAAATCATAAGTTAAACTTTTAGTAGACGATTTCTATAAAGACTATATAGACTATATAGATCTTCCCCATATTCCGCAGAATTTCCGCCCAAATTCCCATTCACATAATTACACACATATTTTTACAATAATATGGCATTAATAAAAACCACGAAAGTTTGTCTGGAGTACCGTTTCAGTAATACGTTTAAATAATGTTTCTTTAATAATTGATTTATATTTCTCTTGATAATTTTAGGTCGTATCTTAGCATCTAAGTTATTTATTAAGTAAGCATGTATGTTCTGGTGCGCTGTCCGTACTTGTGATTCGCCAATGACGTAATTGATTTGTTTAGTGTCACATTGCGAGTTGCAATGTTATGACAAATTTTATTATGAGACTGAGTGTTGTAATAATTTTCTATTAATATTTTAAATTTAATTTTGTCATAAATGGCAATGTTTAAAGAAACTTTTGTCTAAAGTGTGGCTAAAGAGACTTTTGACTTGAAATTGACTTTTTAAAGAGACGATTTCTTTTTAATATACCTGTAACCGATATATATATACTACTCATCTAATTTTAATTAAATAACAGTGTCATTCACATTTACGATATTCTTTATTAATATAATATTTAAATTATTTATAAACATTAACAATTACTTTTAATTGAATGTAACATTATTATGAAAACACTTTAATAATCCAATTATAGGTACATCATTTAAATTCAAAATATAGTAACTTAAAATAAAATACAAACAAGTTATTTTGAGATTCTAACGTGGTTGATTAAATAATCTCTAATATATAAACAATTTAAGAAAAAAATAAGAATATTTGTGACATAATACCTAAACATTTAAATAATCTGTATTAATTATTATAAAGCGCTTTGATAGTTAATTTACCGAGAAAGGCTATGTATGTGTAATACGTTATTTTCTTTCGACTATGCGGGCAGAGTGGCAAGCAAAAGGTGGTTAAATATAATGAAGCAAAGCATTATTTTTGACAGTTACAGCTTATGATGACTTTTGCTTCAGAAACATTAAAAACCAATGTAAAATTATAGTCATGAAAACTTTAATACTTCGTTGTATAATTATTATAATTATTTCTTGAATTGTATCCATTTTCTGTCCGTTCTAGGACGCCTTGACCTATATATTTGTTTGAGCTGCTCCAATACTTTTTCATGAAATTTACGTAATTATTTAAAAATAGTTCATGGTAAAAAATATTTTGTGACACCTTTTTTAGTACACATTTTAAATTTTATAATACAAAATAATTAAATTATCTTTTATTATTATAGTGTGGTTTTAGATACATATGTCTTAAAATTTTATATTTCATTTAAGTTTTAATTGGTTTGGTATTCTTTTTTAGGTCGAAGAAAGTGTCCCGGGCAGCCCTTAGCTAAAGCTACTCTCTTCATAATTTTAGTAAGAATCTTACAAAAATACAAAATAGAATGTGTTAATAGTGAGCTGCCGTCTGAGGAACCTATTTATGGAATGCTCAGTGAACCCAAGCCGTTTACTGCGCGATTTATTAAGAGAGACAGTTAAAAAAGATTTAGGATATAAATATTTATCGAAATATTGGTCTGGGGAAGCATATAGATTGTAGATAAATTAAATAAATTATGTCTTATTTATTGAATATTATTGTTTATTTTCATAACCTTATATTGTACATTCGAGGCTTGTCGTGGCGCAGGGGCGCAAGCGTATGACTTTAACGCGACAGGTTGTGGATTCGATTCCCACTCGAGTAAATAAAATATTTTAATATTTTCTTTTTAAATATTTAATGTTTTCATTTCTTTTCTCTTCGCTCTGGCAACAAGGCAAAACGCAGCGCTGCTTCCGCCGCTCAACACGCAATGCCTCAAATTTGGCGAAAAGTAGGGAACGCAACGGAGTGTCTTAACACTAAGTTCCCAAGTTATCTATCTGTCTACCTTGCCACGTTTGGAATACAGCGTAAAGTTGAGTGAGTGAGATATTATATACCATATAGCTGTACAATCAGAAAAATTCAAGTCTCAAGGCGCCTTGTTCTTAAAAGACGACTAAGTTTGATACATTGTATGTTATATTGCAAAACACAACATCGAGCTTGGACTGGTTTTTATTCAAATTCAAATTGAAACTGAAAAAAAATATTGTTGCCAACACACAAACGCAGTCCACTGCGCCTATAATCAAGCATTTGAGAATACTCAGTTGAGAATTTGCGGTTTTCTCAAAGAAGAAACAAAAATCGACTTTATACACGATTAGAGGCCAGTCGTATATAAAGTTGATTTTTGTTCTCATACTCTCTCACTCATTGTTCTTGTTCTTATTATTTAAATTCAATTGAGAGATCAAAAGATCTATTTTGTTTTATTTTATGTCATCAATACGTACACTGTGGATGGTTATCACTTTCACATTTTTATCTTTGAAATTAAAGTTTAACTATATCACTTATTATCTCAATTTAAAAAAAAAAACTCGTTGTGCATTCTCTACCGCATTTATCATGGAGAGTGTTCCGGAGAAACAGTTCTCCGGAACACTCTCCATGCCTTGACTTGATTTTTGCCTCCGAATTTTCTAACCCCACAGTAGGGAAAGGTGGCTTAATACGGATAAGCTAAAGCCGAGGATTGAACAAAATGGTCAAATACTCTGTTTACACTAATTATTTTTACATCATAAGATGGGACATGTATTGAACTTTGAAATAAAATTACATCAGTAGCCTGATTCGATTTGGTTGAAAAAAATCCGCTTAGTCTATATGAGTCCTAAATGAATATAATATAATAAAAAAATATATGAGTCCTAAAATGAGTAAGCCGTTACAAACAAATCGAGTAATTTGGTGCAATACGGGTCTTAATCTTTGGTGAGTTAATTGTAAAGTATGTACCTACATAATCTTTAAAAAAAAAACAGAAAAATAGTTGAATTTAAATATTTTGTTTTTTTCTTAATTAACACGCGACTTCACACTGTTTAATAGCTCTTAGGTTCTTTAAATCAGTCCAGAGTTACTTAACTATTAAGATCAAAGTCACCATACATGTAGATAAATATAATTGTCAACATTTAAACAACTAAACTACGTACTACTTCATTTTTTAAAGTTTATTTCTGATATATATAAAGATAGGAATCTATACCACAATAAGAACAAGCTTTCTGCGCCGATTCTTCAAAATCTCCACATTAGATCCAATCTTCTTCTGGTTGATCCACGTATGGATCACTGCAGATAAGTCAATAGGAGCTGTGTTTTATATATGCAGCACTGATGAATGACACGAGAAGATATGACTGCAGGTGTTTCTGTAACTAACATGTTTGATTCAGGTTCAGGATTTCCGTCAAAGTCGCAGAGAGGATACCAAATTCGTCAATTATATGCCGAATTATAGGCCATATACCAACCTACACTACCTGCTCTTAAGCTTCTTACGTCATTTATCTTCAAATTTATCTTTACCTTACAGGCCGGCAACGCACCTGAAGCTCCTCTGGTGTCACATGGGGCCGTGCGCCGCCTGCTCGCTTCGCTCGCCAACAACCGCACCCCCCCCCCTCCCCTCCCCCACGCAAACGAAAATTAAACGAAACACATGTATCAATCAATGAAAACATCCATAAAAAATAAAATATAACGATCAGCTTCTTAATTCTACACCTTTATCAAAAGCAAAAAAAAAATCAATTTACATCTTGATCCAAATTCATATAGAATCATAACATTTTTTTTCATATTATAGGCACTCACGCGAGTGCCTCACAATACACGATATTCTCGATCACCTTTTCTTCCAGCTTGCACTGGATCAATCAATATCAATTTTCTACGTCAATAACTATTATACAAGAAAATCATACAGAACAAAAAGTATTTTATAGAATAGAGAGATATATATAACAAACCTATAAAAAATGAAATATTTTGAAAGTTACGTTAATATTTAAGGTATTTTGCCCTTAAATATTAACTAATATTATATTATAATATTTATTTATTATATATTATATTATAATATTTAGTAATAAGCGATATAGTTAAACTTTAATTTCAAAGATAAAAATGTGAAAGTGATAACCATCCACAGTGTACGTATTGATGACATAAAATAAAACAAAATAGATCTTTTGATCTCTCAATTGAATTTAAATAATAATCTTTCATACTGAGGAAATTAGATTCGTGAATGTATATTTTTATTTTATAAATATATTTTGTAAAACATGTATATAAATAAAAAGTGTAAAAAAATATATAATTTACATAGTATGTGAACCATTACATTATTCTATCTATCTTTTATCGTATGCTGTATAATAATATAGTAGCGAGGTACGGACAGTGGCTAATTCCCTGAGTAATCAGAATTTTCTATTGATCTACACTTGTAATTTCGACACAAATTGAAAACTTACAATAGAAATAAAAGAAAAAAAATCCAAAAGAGAAAATTTGTAAGTATATAAAAAGAAAAAAAAATCTGCAAATATATATTTATAGTTCGTTTCATATAAGATACATGCACACTCTCGCAAGCCAAAGAATAATAAAAAGCGGCGAATTAAAACTTATTTCAGCTCATAGAGTGGTGTTAACTTCTGCAGTAACTTGTTTCTTTACACTTGACCTACATTTATAAAATATATAGAAGAAGAGTTCATAACTTATGATTGCGTGTCAACGCAATTCTAAGTGATTGGCATTAGTAGCTTGACTTTTGAATTATTTGATATTAATTTCAGGATGATTCCTACATGCGATCTCGAGAAAAATGGTCTTGACAGACGGACGGATAACAAAAGGAGCATATACAAATTTAGTTTACCTTTCAGGGCTTGGAACCATAAAAACGATAAAAATAATTTGGCTTTGTATATGAAAATAAACTTTTCAATATAGGTCAAATAGCCGATAATATGCCGATACACCTAATACAAAATATTTTATAATTACTACATAGCTCGGTAGTTTTTGAATATTTTTGGAACGAAAAAGGGTAAAATACCTTAAATATTAACGTAACTTTCAAAATATTTCATTTTGATAATTACATTTTTATAGAAAATTGAAAAGACAACAGTTTTATATATAAGTACACTGTTACTTTATAATAAAAATTGTAATTATATTTAATCAATCTTCTGTTGAAATATTACGTAAGCCAAACTGTGTCATGAAGATGTAAATATAGCTTTTGCTTATTTTAATTTTTTTATTTATTTATTGATCCTCCAATGTTTGTTTACATCAGTTCAAACAAAAATGGGCACACAGTGCACATAATTATATCTAGACGCAACAAACACATAGGTAGATACATATGCTCAACAAAAGAAAAACTAATACTAACTTACTAAGCAACTTCATTTGTTTACTATTTCCTTTTTTTTGAATGTCAACAACATTAAAAAAAAAGGAAATAGTAATCAAATAAAAAATAAAAACCTATAACAACCAACGTATGGAGTGCCAATATCTATATTGTTCATTCCATTCATTCTAATGAAGCTCAGCCAATTGGTTTCAATTTCTACTATCTGTTGTCATGCCATACTTCAATTAAAACTTGGTGAGACCTGTCGATTGAAATGTTTAAACGTGCTTATATAAGATATATGTATATATATATATATATATATATATATATATATATATATATATATATATATATATATATTTAATATATATCTCTAGTCGGTGGTTGGTTATCATTGGAAAATCATAATAATGCATAAGACTTTACATGATTCAATTTTGTTTCTTTTTGCAATTGGAATATACTGGTATATTTATTACTTAATTTTACGCAGAACTATTTTATTTTACTTACTTTATTGCTTTTTGGACGTCCCCTGTAGATAAACTAATTGTTGTAGCATGATAGATCCATTGTTAATAAAACAGAATAAATTTTTCTACATATATCTGAAGAGTTTTTATTTGTAACTGTAGAAAAGCTGTACGGAGTCTGATGATATTCGATTCCTTCAAATGTTGAAAAAAACATTCTGTGGGTATATGAACTATAAAAACAATTTTTATTTAAAAATATGTAATAGTAAGAATATTTTTATGCTTTTGTAATTATTTGTGTTTGTATTATAATTTGTTAAGATTGAAATAAAATTATAAGGAAAAAAATAACACACATTGAATTATATTTAAATTGCAAAATAATATTTATGTGTTTTAACATTTTTTTTAAATGTCATGAATGGGGATTGAATCAACAACCATAGCAATCTTACCATGCTGCAATATTATTTGATTATTTATTTTTTAATAGATGTATAATAAAACGAAAGGGTCGTGGCGCAATGGCACGTATGACTGCAAATACGGAATACATATATGCAATTTTTTTGAATCTATTCCAACAAAAAAAAAAAAAATCTTTCATTCCTAGCTCTGGTAACAAGACAAAGCAGAAACATCCTGCTTTGTCTCGTTATCAATTCTAGAACACACCAAACACGCTGAGAATTTGACAGATTCTGTTTTCCCCTATCTATTTGAGCCTGAGACATTACTCATATATTGAGCCAAAGAACTCATCTATGTACTTTATCCTAACAGAGCGGTCACATTAAAATGATAATAATAAATCACATATTAATAGTAATAGGCTAATAGGCCTTTAATCTAATTTCCAAGCACGTTGTCTTCAAGACATAAACAAAGGCCTTGATATTGAACCTAGTCTCAACATCGTAAATGCTTCTTTTTATAGTCGTGACTTGCATGTTTAAATAGTTATGCTTGATTGTTCAAATTTAAATAAAAATTAGAAAATAAGTTCAATAAAGTCTGAAAATTATCTGAGAACTATCATTATTACAAACAATTATACCGGAAAATGTATTTTATAGTAATTAAAAAAATGTTATCCATGGAAAGCCAGAAATTTTTGAACACAATGCTCACCGTGATTGAAACAAAAGTAAAATTATTAAATAAAGCAAACTCTGTACTAATGTGCATATACAAAAACTAATAAAAACATTAAAAGTAGAAGATATTCATAATTATTAATGAACATGATACGAAATTTTGCGTGTTTACTATTCATTACTTTTAGTGTCGTTGTCTATTTAGTTATTATTTTTTGTGACAGTTTTTTAATGGCATTATTTTTAAATGCAAGAAAATATCTGTTATAAATCTTCGTATTTTCATATGGGGGCAAGTTCTTAGAGTGCATTGAAATGAATTAATTATATTCATTATGTAAATTCAGCGCCGGTAATGACGTTAGTGGAATTTAATTACGAATTTCTTTTTAATCAATGATAATAGTTTCTAGGGACCCCTTTTCAGAATATGTTTTGTGTTCTAATGAATCTATATTTTTAGAAAGGTAATTTATTCATTCATTACGAAATCTTAGAAAATAACAAGTGTCAGGAGCTTAAAATTTTGCATGAGGATTCATTTTAGAATGTAAGTTTTGGTCTACTAGAAACAGAGAATATTTGAAGGGATCGAATACCATCAGACTCCGTACAGCTTTTCTACAGTTACAAATAAAAGCTCTTCAGATATATTTTGAAAAACTCATTTTGGTTTATTAACAATAGATCTATCATGGTGTAGACAACTATTAGTTTATCTACAGGAGACGTCAACAAAGCAATAAAATAAGTAAAATGAAATAGTTCTGCGTAAAATCTAGTAATAAATATACCAGTTTATTCCAATTGCAAAAAGAAACAAAATTGAATCATATAAAGTCTTGTGCATTATTATGATTTTCCAATGATAACCAACCACCGACTTCACAATGACAGGATTTTTCGAAATCAACTTGTTATTAATCAACCTCGTAGGGGTTGTTTTTAGGGTATATAGTTTGTTATGAAACTTCGTTATAAAAAGTGCTAGGAGTCCCAAATCCTTCATAAAGGCTCTGGATTTTTTTCTAATTCGACCACTATAGATTGTTTTTGAGGTTAATAATTCGGCTTAGTGAGTAGTCTTAGTTTTTTAATAGTATTTTGGAAAACCTTCCTGAGCATTTAGTATTTTTATTTTATTTTAATTAGTTCTTTAGTAAAAACATTTTAATGTTTCAGTTTAGCAAATATGTGAGGCCTGTCGTGGCGCAGAGACTCAAGCATGTGACTGTAAATGAAACAGGTCTTGAGTTCGATCCTCGCTTGAGGAATTAAATTGTTTAATGTTGTTTTAATTTTATTTTTATTAAATTATTATATAATTTATGTTTCTATTTCTTCGTTCTGGTAACAAGGCAAAGGGTTTCGCCACTCAACACACAAAGCCTCAATGTCGGCGGAAAGTTGGAAACGTAACTACTTAAACTCTGTGAAGCAGTTGAAAAAAAAAATAATTGTGGAGGAAGCAGCAAGCGGGTCGCTAGAAATAAAATAAAACTTACTAGTATTTACTAGTATTATTATAACAAAAATGTACATTTTACCAATTATTTAAATAATTTGAAGGTCGGGAACAGAACGGGAATGGACGGAGAAACCCTAGTAGTCTAGCTCATCTTATAGACATTTGTCATCGATATGAAAAAAATAGAATGATTTTCTTGTCTTTCTGTTTAAATTTAACTTAGGATCATGGGGCAACAAATAATCTTAGCGTGATCGGGGCTTACGCAAGGGAAACCCAGTTTACATATGAAATTAACAAACATTTTTATATTACATACAACGATTAACTGCTTAAATTGGAATAACTATATTTATAACATATACATAGACTGTTACCGTACCAAAATAACAAACAAGTTTTTCCTTAATATATATCCTATCTTATCCTTAATATATAAACATAGGCGATGCGAGCCGCACGGGGGCTAGTTGTGAAAAGTAAAGTGAAGTAATGTAACTTCTACATCATACTTTTTGTCTTTCGCATTGCTTTTTTAACTGTGGTATTGATCGTTTAATGTTATTAAATAATCTCCAATGTTTTTTGAAAAGTAAATGAAGTAACGTACGAGTACGATTATTTTCAAGGACTCAAGGCCCGTGACTATATTCTTCACAACCTGATAATAAAGGATAGCAAATTTGAAGATATTTATAATAAATTGTATTAATAATAATAATAATAATTATAATTGTACTTAAAATTTTTTTTTAGTTTTACGTTGTATCCCGCACGAGGCAGGGTAGGCAGAGGGAACCCGGGGACCTAGTGTTAAGACACTCCGTTCCACTTTCTGTTCCCCACTCTCCGCCGAATTTGAGGCATTGCGTGTTGAGTGGAACTCAACGTCGCGCTTTGCCTTATTACCAGAGCGAAGAAATGAAACATTAAATATTTAAACTGAAAATATTAAAAATGTTTCATTTCCTCGACTGGGGATCGAACCAAGAACCTATCGGTTACAGTCACACATTTGTGCCACTGCGCCACGACAGGCCTCAACTCTGTACTTGATATCAGTTACAATAACTACTTTTTAGTGAGAACTTTTTTAATGACAGTCGAGATAATTGTACAGCACAGCTAATGTTTTAAGCATTTGATATTCACAAAATAACGCTTTGCTAAACCAGATCAAAAGAGACTAAATAACATTACCTCAGCTGAAAATCGAAACTCAATCATCCTGGATAATGAGATAGTATCTAAATGCAGCTATTGCTTGATAATATATCTTACAATATTATCACTTTCTGTGACGCCGGTACGGCTGTGGCTTCAGAGGAACGGAAATTTTAATATTTTTATTTTTACACTTTAGTAGACATATGAAACGTGACGTGGAGTTCCGCCTCTTAATACGTAATACCTCAAGAATTCTGCGAAAAGTGAGAAAAAGAGAGTTAACAATGTGTTCCAAGGTTTCCCCTGCCTGTCCCGCTGCGGGTTACAACGTCAATCTAAAATAATAACAATAATAATAATCTTACGGATTCCTAACATTATTTTCTGTTAAGCTCATTAGTAAATCGATTTGCAAGAAAACAAAAACCAGTTGAAATAAAATTAGATTTGACACTGTACAGTACTTGACTACTTGTAACGTAATACGAAGAATCATAAAGAGATCGCTGGGTGTAAATCATCAACAGTCGCGTTTTAGACCGGGAACAGAGCGCGTGTACAGTCATGTACGCTTTACTTATACTAGTAGTGCTTGTCATAAGTGTATTTATCATAAAATCTGTATCGAAACCAAAAAACTTCCCACCAGGTATTTTATTCAATATTTTATTAGTTCTGATGTAACAATATGCTGACTAGATGTATTTTTGAACAATCGACTTTAGATTTTAGTACAGTGCCAAGTACTGATAAAGAAAGTATATCATTACATATTTTCATTTTAAAAATTAAAGTAAATCAGAGAGTTTGTTTTATAATGTTAATAACATCTATGTCATAGGCGTTATATGTATAGGGCCTGTTATATTTTAGGAAGCTCAGTATGTATGTATGTATTTTAATATCATAAACTGTCTATTATAGTTATATTTTTGTCATTTATTTATGTGCTACTAGCGACCCGTTCGCAGCTTCGCCCGCCAATAATTATTTCTAAAGCAAAAAATTTAAACTTCCCAAATAAACGAAGATAACTGTATAAAAACATAAATCATTAATTAAATTCATATTTTTTTTTATTCTATTTTTAAATTAAGTCATATAACTGCATAAACAGCTATAATGTCTGTACATGGAAAATATGTAAGTAGATGTAATAGTTATCAAAATAATTATTTTGAAATTCTTTATGCTAAATAGCTTAATCGATTAAATTGTAGTTTTCACTATTGTATTTAAGCAAGCTTTCGTTAGTAGTTAGTGTTGTTTTATTTCAATCGATATTTGTTATATATAATTGTTTTACTGAATTTTAATATAAGTAATTATATATATACTATGGTATCTCCTAAAGTATTTATTGTAATGATATACAGTAAAGTACGTTTTTAATCTAAATGATTTGTCAAAGATAACTATATATTTCTTTGATAAGGATTAATACCAAATTGTTAAATACATTTACAATAATCCAGTAAATTTAAATTTGGAACAGAATTCTTTTTTTTGAACATTTTTTTATGTATCACAAAAGTTAGACCCAGTTGCAATATGTCTTCAGGAAGCCTACTTTTGTGAATCTTTTGGAAAAAATAAAAAAGAGAGAAAAAAGTAGCCTATGTTCACCTTAAGACTACTAACGAAGGGTAGTCATTCACCCATCACGAAATCTTAGAAACTTCAAGTGGTAAATATTGCATAGGGATAGAGATTATAAATTTCGTTTTAATTATACAAATCGAACAAGGACCTTTTAAGATTAACGAGCTCAAGCAAAGTAATTCTTATCTTTGTATTATTAATAAAGTTTTATATTGTTAAGACTCCATTCTAAATATAATTATAAAAAATATTAGAATTTTTCAATGTAATAGAACTTTTACTTATATTTCGTGAGGTGTTTTATTTCGCCAAAACAAATGCTATAAAACATCTGCTTCACTAAGTCAGCTTAAAGTTTAGTTTTTAATGTATATATATTATGATTATAATGATAATCAATAGGTATAAATATTAGAACACGAAATTAACGAAATTATTATTCAGATTAGTAATTAAGTAATTTGGAAGTTCTAATATTTAAATATTAGTGTTAAATCATAATAAACTAACGACTATCGTTATGTATAATTATGTATAGTTGTTGCAAAATCTAATGCTATATCATTAATATATTAGATTGTTTTCCTTATTTGATTTGATGATGATGATGAAATATTATACCAGAGAGCGGGAAATCTTAGGCTTAAATTAAAAAATGTATTAATGTATAGGTACATTTATTTTATGACTATTACATACAAAAATGAAAGAATAAAAAAAATATAAAGTTATAATTATCAAAAAAATTACTACATATATTTACAATAGTCTCTAAATAAAGTTTTGACTAGCTTGAAACAAGTACTTTAAAATTTTACTTCGGCTAATTTTATATTACAATACCATAAGTATTTCAAAATACCATTATAAATAACATGGAAATGCTTTTGTCAAATTCAATTCACATCTGAAAATTAATTTTTTTGTGATTGTGATCTTAGAATAAATATCAGTTTTAATTTCTCACTTAATTGCTAATAGTAAATTTCTTAGATCGTCTTCTATCTACATTTAAAATAATAATCGTAGATAATATAATTATATATAAAATTACACCTATAATTTTTTCCTAAGAGTTAATATTGTTTATAAGTGAAAAATGCAACGCTACGAGGGGTAATATGTGTTTACCAGCCCAAATATGTATCTATGTTTTAATACAAATGTATAAAAATAAATAAATAAATACGTACATACATAACTATGTACATCAACATTATTATATAATTTATAATTAAAAAAAGGTAAAAAGAGAGAAATACAATTTTGGTGCAAAGACGGCCTTAACATCATAGGTGATCTCTTCCAAGAAACCTATACATATAAAAATAAATAGATATAAAAAATACGTATAAAATAATTTAAATCAAGTGATTTATATGTCTCATATTAAAGTACTTAGTTTCTTGTTGCTATATATAACTTAAAAATTACTTACGTTTTTATGTATATTGGTAAATATGTAGAGTTGTAGAGACTAAATAGGATCAAAGATTTTAATAATTCTAACGTCTAATAATTATTCTAACGTACCTTAAATAGTGCGAAATGGGTTCCTAAATTTTCTCTATTTATTATTGCCATAAAAAATCGTTATGTAAAATTCGTATGAACTATACGGCGGGGGAATGGCTAGTATATTTCAAAAAATAGAGAATATATTTAGTGTTTACCACGTAGGAATAAAAATAAAATATGGAAAAATATCATAAAAAGCTAAAAACTACTCGACAACATTCTAAACTATTGCACTTATTTTTATCGTTTTATGTATTTTACAAATTACGTTTTTGTGCTTTTTTCTTTTTCTTTTACATATATTTCAACATATTTTAATTAATATTATATAAAACAAAAATACTTTTTTAGAAAATAAATAAAAATTTGAATGCTAAACGGTATTGAACCCTTTTTGGAAACGGTGCAAGTGCTCTAACCACCCATACGTTCTTGTCTTGAAATTCTTATACGTTAATTACAACTTATTTATGTTGTTAGCATATCTACCTTTTGAAAAGATTTTTCTTATTAAGATTTTTTTCTCGCTACTCAAAGATTTTTAAAAGTTTAGAATTTGTCATTTAGCAAGAAAGAATGCTATTAATTAAATATTTTACTTTAGTTTTTATATATAACGTGTACTCGTACACTTATAAGTAGTTAAACGTTGTAATATTATTATATTAAATATAAATAAAGGTCAAATATGAAAATAAAAACATAAATTATACCAACCATCCTCCGATATATGATTTAGTAGTATCATTAATTTTATGAATTCCATAATTTTAAATGTGATTACTGAACGCTGCCGTGTGATTCCTGCCTAGAATAGATTGACCATAATACTGATAGCGACTGAAGTCCCACACGGGGAGTGTCGCTTTGTTAGCAATGGCACGCACGTGCAAACTCTATCGGATTATATTAAGTGGCGTTTAAAACTGGATTTAAGTAGTGACTTTTGCCACTACGTATTGAATTAAATAATGCCGGGCACCGACACCCAGCCCTAGCCGTTTTCTGGAACATGGCATCGGCACTGAGAGAAACTTAAGCTTACGATATACACACAATTTTATATGAATGAAATGCGAATATATACCTTAAATCTCGGATCGTGTGCCCAATTTCATAGCTGGAGATTACCTCGCGAATTTTATTAATTATGCACTTTTGGATTATTTGCTTTTTTAAATGTTTATTGTGGAGGGAAGGTTGCTGTAATATTTAATACTATAGTGAAAACTCCATTTGGTTTGCCGTTTCTGAAAGCAGTAGGTATCTAACGCACAAAGAAACAATAAAAGTCATTTTGGGTCCTTGTACATTATTAAACGTCGCCTATAAGATTTTTTTAATATATTTTTCATATGCGGATATGAAATTAGTTACAGATTTATATTAAGTATGAATTATATATTAAAATTTAAATAGCCTTTATATTATTGTCTTCTATAAAATCTTGATGAAATAAAATCTTTTACGTTATAAAGAACATTTTTGAAATTATATTTTTATAGGTCCAACATGGTATCCGATATTTGGATGCAGCACAATCGTTCAGAAAATGGCCAAGAAACATGGATCTCAATGGAAAGGACTTTCTAAATTGGCAGAGGAGTACTCGACTCAAGTGCTTGGTATAAAACTTGGTACTGAACCAATAGTTGTTGTGTATGGCGAGAACAATATTAGAAGAGTTTTCATGGAGAAAGTATTTGAAGGACGACCAAACAGCTTCTTTTTAAAACTACGATGTCTTGGAAAAAAAATGGGTAAATATTTCAAATTGTATATTTACTTCACTTTATTATTGATAATTATTATTAAAAACATTAGTATTTTACTTTGTAAATTAATTGAACTCTAAAAACATATCGTTTAGTTTCACTTATTGTTTGATTCCAAAATATGCTAATTTGTAAGTACTAAGTATATGTGCTTTCTATTATTAATAAATTTTTTGGTTAACCTTTTTGTTTGTTATCATGTCTCGGTAATGGTTTTCTTCTATCTATAAATTTTATAGCAATTTGTCTTAAATATCTTATAAGTTATATATATTTTTAGGGGTTACTTTTGCGGACGGTCCTTTATGGAGAGAACATAGGCAGTTTACTGTAAAACATTTAAAAAATGTGGGTTTTGGAAAAACTGTTATGGAGACAGAAATACAGAAAGAGCTTCAAAATATATTACTTTTTATAAGGGCAAATAATATCAAGCCAATTAATCCTAAGATGATGCTTGCTATGTCTGTTATGAACATTCTATGGAAATTTACAGCAGGTATGTATGAGTAATTTACCCTATATATAAGTAATATTGTACTAATCTACCAATATTGAGTGAGCTTAGTATCACATCTAAGCTTTCGTTACAGCTCTTTATGCAGTTCTAATGAACCTAAATTATACGTGACGTCCGTCTCTGCATACATGCGATTATTATCTAATTTGTTAATGAGGGTACTTACTTGCTTTTTGTTTGTTTGTTTGTTTTTCATTCCAATTATGCTTAGCATACTTAATGTCTTTTGTAGTAAATAAAAACATATTATATTTTCTTTATGTTATTGCTCTAGAACTAATAAGTAAATTGTAATGTAAATAACAGATACTCATTAGTTTATCTAAGAACATTTACTTAGAATAACTATGTAAGTCCTTTTTTAATAAATGGTAAAGATAAGTGTAACTAGGGTATTAGCTACCTACGACTCCGTGTAACCCTATAGGAGCTACAGGTCGCATTGCCGGCTTAGCCGGCTTGGTGTGGAAAGATGCACTTTTTGAAGTAAACTATGTCGCATAGACAGGGGAACGCTGCAACAGATTCCAAAGTAACGTAGCGCTTGTAAGGAAATTCAAACAAAATCGCACAATAATAAAATACCACCTACCTAGATTATGAAGATATTTGACATTTTATAAAATAGTACATTACATTTTACTTATATTCTTTTTACTAGTTGACTATGAAAAATTTATGTTATAATATAGTTTAGCAAGATTGCTATAATATAGGGAACACTTTGTTGGCTGCTTTTTTTTTCTTATCTCTATGTTTATCACATTCAATTTCCTACAAAAATCATACTCTGTCCTGAACTAATGAAAGGGAAACATCGTTATTGAGCTGCTAAAGACTGTAAAACCGTACAACTTTCCTTTCAGCTATAAATCTATCAGCTTCCTGAGCGGACTATGCGAAATGTATTAAAACATTTTTCGAGTAAGACCTTCTGAATTCATCAACTGCACCGTCTCGTGGAGCACAGAATTCGCTCCAGCATAAGTAGTTCTCACAGTAGCATTATATATATATATATATATATATATATATATATATATATATATATATATATATATATATATATATATATATATATATATATATATATATATATATATTTTTTTTTATATATATATATATATATATAT
>DWMZ01000331.1:0-25273 GCA_018249855.1 Eueides tales michaeli | reverse complement strand
ACGTTTTCAGTCGCACGTTTGTGCTCCTGCGCCACGATAGATCTCCTTTATTGGATGTATTTTGATAATATAAATAATTTACATTTTCATTACGTATACATAATGAGAAACAACAATAACGAATATATCCAGGAATACAATGTGTGACGTAACTTGAGATATAAGTATAAGGTGTAAAGTTTCAAGTTTCAGTAGCGCATATGTAGTCGTGTTGCATAGTTAGACACGGACGCAGTCGCATTCCCGTAGCCTTTAAAGTTCATAGCGAGAAACGACGCGGGTGTTAGCACTCCGGTCAATACGTAGAGTGGCTGTGCGCCGTACGGGCAATCAATCCCGAGCGGGCTGCGGGGGACCACCTGTAGCGTGCCGAACCCTCCGCACCGCCCGCCGCCCTCCGCCGCCTCGCGCCATCGACACGTGAGGCAGGCGTCGCGCGCCGAGAAATCCGCCCAACGTAAACATTAATTCTTACTTCATTCTTCATTGTCAGAATGTCGCCGCGCCACGCGTGCGGTTTCCAATCTTCCGTATATTGGTAAACAAACATAGGCACTCGACGGTTACGCAAATATAACTCTTATACATTTTTTAGTCTATCTCTATCTATCTAAAAATCATAGTTGCTAGATCGAGCATGGTACAGAATTATAAAATTTACTTACTGAAACATTATTCTATAAAGAAATATTATTTTCAAATTATTCACCAAGTTTATATAGCTTCTAGAATAAATTTACAAATACGTGAACATTTTTATTTGTAAGTTCTTTTAATTATCCTATTAATTTGTATCGATAATTTTCATACAATTTTATAATTGTTCTGTAATAAATAATCTTACAATTCAAAATTAAATAAAAATATAAATATAAATTGTACAAATATAAGTTGTCACATACAACTTTTTTTTTCATTTTATGATTTTGCACCGTGTCGGTATTTAACTATACATCATTAACTTATTAAAATCTTACAATATGTACCACTTCATTTAACATCATAAGCACTGCAAATGTCGGCGTGTTTGTAGCTTAAAAATGTTTACAGTCAAACCGCAACCCCTCATACGCGGGATAAAAATGTTATTATTATAAAGATAAGTAATAAACGAAAAAATATAGATCAGTTCAGTGTTCTATATTTTTATATTCAAATAATAAGATTTAAAATTTCAAAACAAACTTTATAATAATTATTAATGTACTTAATTTTACAATCGTAATAATTGTTTAGTATTGTTACTTACTACTTTTAAAATTATATTTACAATAACATACAAAATGTTCGTTTACCAACCCATAGGCATAGCATGGTCATTGTGGTGCATGTGGTGCGGGTAGTCGTAGCGGTAGTAGCGCGCGTAGGGGTCGTGCGCGTGCGGCGGATAGTAGGCGTGTGCGTATGGCGCGTAGGGCAGCGGTGCGTAGCCGTAGCCGTCCCAGGCGGCGGCCGCGCCCGCGCCTGCTCCTCCACCCGCGCCCGCGCCGTACCCGCGGTACTCGCCGTAGTTGCAGCAGTCCATTTCTGCCTGCGCCTACGCAGCCGGCAACGCGTCCGGCCATGCTCGTCCGCAATCACGCGCACTCGCACGCATCGCACTCTTGCGCTCTCTTATCCTATCTTATTTTGCTGTCTGAATGCATTACAAAAATAATCACCCCCCACAAATAAAACTTTACGTCAACAACCTCTAAAGTCCCTTCAAAATAAAAAAAAAGAAATTAGTGAAACCGCTCAAAAAAGTTCTAATCGTTTCGGCAATATAGAGAGATCGAGTGCAGTTTCGCGGCGGGAAACGGACGCGGGTGCGACGTTAGCTAGCGAAAAGAGGTCGGTCGAGTTTGCCGGCTCGGCGACTGGCGGGCCGGGGTGGTGGGCATGCGGCGCGCGGGCGCGGGGGGCGACGCCCGCTCGCCGGCGGCTCGGCGCAGCGCGGCGCTCGACGGACGCCGACTGAAGGCGTCGCGGAATCGATACGCCGCCGCCGCGTGCCCGCGCCCGCTCTACCTGCCCGCGCCCGTATTGCGCGCGAACTTTGTCTTCCTCCACGAAATTTTATATTTAGAACCATGGTGAAACAATTGATCAATACTTTGCACTATTAATTAGTACACACTTTCGCCATTCTTTTAGAAGGACACATCTGTGGTCACCTTTTTACGCAACCGCGCCTTTGTTGCTTCAAATTAGTTTTACGAGTTTAGAAACAGTTACGAAATATTTCAAACACGTCAAATGAACTAATTTCACTTTAAAAACAAGGAATTAATTTGAGACAGTAATTGCTTTATCTATAAGGTTAATTTTATTTACGATATTTTATAAAAAGTCATGCATAATATTTTTGTTTCTAACTAAAAATTAAAAATATCGACTATTATTGACACTATTCGTAAAACATTATTGAGAAAAAATTGCAGATATTGTTTAACAATGCACTACATTGCGTTGTACACATACGCAACGTAACCACGCACGCAAAGTTGCAAAGTTTTATCGAATTGCGCGTAGGCGGCAGTGACCCACATAGCAAATATATTTATGCGGTGGAACAGCCACCACCCTTCGTCCTTCAATCAGACTCGTCATTGCTAAGTTTCATTGGGTATTAACAAGTTAACAAAGGTAATATTTATATTCCATATATAAATTAAAAGTAAGTTATTATATAATTATCTATGTAATGAATATTATAACAAAGGAAGAGTCAATTAAAAATCGTCATTAATCGGTAAAAAACAGTGTGGACCTTTTTCTACACCTAAAAATCGATTTTCATCAAAATTCATATAAAGTTATAATCCACACATTGTCAACCTACATAGTTCACAGCCTCACTTTCAGTCGTTGATCAATAAACATTTCTATTGATTCTCTTGTTACATAGTTAAAGCAAAATCTGCTATTAGAATTACCAAACAGTATTTGCTTAGTAGCATTGCAGATAATAAAGAATTAAATTGCATTCATACACAACACACATTACCTATTTCGTATTTAAAATTTGATTTCGCGCCAAACAACTGTGCACCAACATAAGTAGCGCTTGTCGCGCGTCTTTTAAATTTTAACCAAGCCGGTCGGAAAGTTTCTTGTTTCTTGAATATTAATGTTTACAAAATATTACGTATAAAGTAAAATACATTAAGTGACATAATAATAATATGATAATTCTAAAAATCATAAATAGTTGTCAATTTAGTTTTATTTTTTGGTTATTAAAATGTTAAATTGTAATTATAACTAACAATTCAAGTGTATGACAGAGTGAACAAATAAGCACCCTAATGATATGTTGTGGCGTGGAGAAGCCAGGCGCGGGTTATCATGCAGATTGCGGCGAATCAATAGGGCGCCTCGGCCACTGACGGCGGATGACGATCAATAGCGTCCCAACGGAGCTGTCTCCGCATTAAGGGGCTTCCTCGAACGCCTTCACATATATCCACAAGCTATCTACACTTCGTACATCACTCTACTTTCACACAAGCGTAAGAGCTTCTTATTTACGTCTTAGTATAGGGTGGGATTAATCAATATCATTATATCTATATCAATACTATTTATTATATATTAATGACATTATTGTTTAATTTTTTTATATAGATTGTTAAATGTAAACAAGAAATTTTATTATTCATGAAATCGTTATCTATGTCCGTTATCCATTGTTGCCTAAGTAACTCTCATTATTTTTACACATTAAATCATTTTAAAGTCAACTTTACTTACAGTTTAAAATTATAAAACGAGGATAATTTTAATGTCATTAGGAATAATGTATGAAGGGCTTTCAAAATTGTATTTCTCTTGTATCAAAAACATTTTTATTTTAATTACTTTAGTTGTTAAATGAATAAACCAGTACGTAAGTTTTATGTGGATAAAATATTAAATATACAAATTGTAAACACATAAGTACATAACCATAATCTGCCAATAAATCTGAAATTTTAATAAATTATCATTTTAATTCATATGCACATTTAAACCATCATATTTTCAGCTTTCATCATATTATGATGTAAATTGTAGTACCCGCCTGCAGCAGATGTATGTAAATTTACTATAATGCAAAAGTGCAACATTAAACAATTACGTTTGTATGTTAAATATTATCAATTTGGTCAAATATGTACCTAGGTAATTTAGAATAAGAGCACTAAATAACACATCTAATAAATGTCAAAATTTATTTGTGGCACCTACAAAACTAAAATTACTTTTAAAAATAAAAATAAACTATTCAATAAACCTAGATGTATCATTTAAATTATTAAGTCGTCTATCGCTCAGGTAGATACATATTTTACTCTCTAGTCTAGAGACGTATGTATATACTTCTTCTTATCTACTCAGTTTCCCCTTGCGGGGTAGACAGATGTAACTTTCACGCCCTTCTAGTGTGACTCTGAACAAGTGCTGCTACACGGTAAGTCTTAGCGTAGACTTGATTTAGCAAAACCATCATCTTTAATATCATAGTGAGTAAATATATAAATATGACAAGAAGTAAGTTCGCAATTTGAACACATATTATGTAATGAATGTATATTAAAGTAATAATATACAAAGAAATAATATGTTTAAGCCACTGGCACACTGCTATTCGGCTCTTATATAGGCTTAACTCTAATTCATCATTATATAACCATACATATATTTATAATTTACATCACAAAAATGTATTTATATTATATACTACTGTTACCCGCAGCTTCACTCGCGTAGAAATGGATTTATTCCAGCAAAACGAATAACTACCTTTAACACCTTAAATCTCCTTCGCATATTTATGTAGAAGTATATTATTTATTATTGCAATTATTGTAATTTTTGTAATAGAATTTTGCTAAAATTACATTACTTTCACTTTAAAATTTAAGGCAAATCTGATTATTAAGCATGTATAATCAAGCTAAGTATATTTTCCGATTATCAAGCTATATCTTCCTGTAGTGCTACTTCCAATAGTGGTACTATTGGAATGAACTTACCATCATAATAAAAAACTTTAGCTAAGGCTTTCTTATATTATTTTTAATTTTTTGTATTTTTTATATTTTTCATAAAGATTTTAAAAAATATATAAACTAAGTATAACTAAGTATAAAGATTTTAAAAAATATATAAAAATAAACGTATTAATGTATAACACACACCTTTTCTCTGACACAACCACACCTAATTTTTCATTCTACCACCTTATTATGTCCACAATCACCACTTTAGGATGATGTTTTTAAAAATAGATTTTAACGACAGCCCAACTTAAACCAAAACTTAAATGAATATTGTAACTTCTCCCTTAAACCTTGATACGAAAATGACAATAAAATGGTTTTTCCTCTACCGCATATGATTCGTTGACCCGTAGCAAATTTAAAATCACGTCGAAATTTTTAAAATAGTGGATGGATATTCTATTATCACTTTTTATTACCTTGCATGCTTTTTTCGTAAAAATATTAAGTATGCAAATACCCTTTTTTTTTGCCACAATTTTATTGTTTACTATTATAATTTATATTTCTTTACCAGATATTCGATACTTTTATTTTTTTTGTCGACAAAAAAAAATCTGTCAAGCTGCACATCCTATATTTTATTAATGTTTATACTTTGGCTGGGCCGTTATGATTGTTCGTGGGATATTCATTATTTTCGTTTTTAATATATTAACGTACAATGCTCATTACGCTTAAAAACTCGTGTTAAAACATTTTCTTTTACTTTCGATGAACCCTTATGATTGAGATGTTCCAGAACTTAGATTTTAATATGTCAATGCAGTATGTTCACCACGCTCAATAACATTTGTTAAGACAGCACTTCATTATTTCTTATAATTTAGCTGGTCCGTTACGAATGTTCATGAGATGTTCCAGATGTTTGAATTTAATATGTCAATGCAAAATGCTGACTGCGCTCAATAACATTTGTTAATACAGCATTTCATTTTTTCTTATACTTTAGCTGGACCATTATGATTATTCATGAGATGTTCCAGGTCCCCGATTTCAATATGTCAATATAAATTGCTCACCACACTTAATAACATTTGTTAAGACAACAGTTCTTTATGTCTTATACTTTAGCTGGACCGTTATGATTATTCACGAGATGTTCCAAATCTTCGATTTTAATAACCCAATGTAAAATGCACACCACGCTCAATAACTTTTGTTAAGACAGCATTTCATTATTTCTTATACTTTAGCTGGACCGTTATGATTGTTCATCAGATGTTCCAGATCTTCGATTTCGATATGTCATTGCGAAATGCTCATCACTTTCTACAATTTTTGATATGGACGTATTTAATTATTTCTAATAGTTTATGTGGACCCCTACTGTTCTTCGTCACATGTAGAAGTATTCGAAATAAAATATAGCCTAAGTCTTGTCCAGACAAAACAGTTACACAACAGAAAAAAAATCATTGAAATGGGTCCAGTAGCTTAGAAGATGTGCTGTTACAAACAGACAAACAGGTAGACAAAAATTCTAAAAATTGCAGATTCGTGTTCTATTAGTTATTTTAAGCCCCCCTACATTGTTTTTTCGTAAATAGATACAATGTACAGACGCGACTTTTTATTGTTTTATTAAAATAATAAAAAGTTATTATAAAGGGTTCCATCATTTCCATATAACATTTAAAAATGTTATAGATTTTATTATTTATTTTCCTTCACGCTGTATCTCGTACATGGAAAGGTAAGTATAGGGAACTTGGCAACCTAATGTCAAGATTGGTTCCTTTCCCCACTTTTGGCCAAATTTCAGGCATTCCGTGTTGAGTGGCAGAACTCAAACCAGCGCTCTAAAAGCTATCAGAACGAAAAAATAAAAATATTAAATATTTAATTTCGAAATATCAAAAATTTCACTTCCTCGAGTGTGGATCGAACCCACAATCTTTCGCGTTTACAGCCAAACCCTTGTACCCCTGCGCTACGACTGGTCTCAAACTACTATTATTATTTTTATTGCATGCAATTTCTATGGACAGGAATTGAATGCCCAATTTTTGCCTCATTAGTGAAATTTATTCGTTCCTATCATAATTACGTAACTATAATTTAAAATATACCCTACTTATTTATTATCATCACACACATATAAACAAATTGACTAATAGATCACGTTCCTCTCGTTAATTCATATCTTGAAAGTTTTAGCCGGTATATATTGATACACCACGTACCACGTATGTATCAATATATACCACCTTTCAAAGTTAACCACCAGATATTTAATAATATTATCTATATTGTTTATGGTGAAGGAAAAAATAATAATTCTTATTTTTAAGCAAACTATATAAGTCCGGCAATCGAATTCTTCTTACAGATCAACAACTTTATTCTATACATGCCATATCATAGTAAATTCCAACGCAATACCCTTGAAATTATCAATTCAATTGGAGGTTATCAATGTCTATGTATGTTGTATTTAGAAGCATGTGCTCTGATTTCTCAGCCAATTGCGAATGGGCTTTGGTGATAGTTTTTATATGTGATTATTTTGTTTCAGAGGTGATTCAACATATGGTATGTTAGACCACCTCTCTTTGTCAGGTATTTTCTTCACTCTGTATTCTTTGCTAAAATTTGTTACCTACTTTTTTATGAGTAGCTTTTTATTTAATAACTATATATTATACAATTCATTTCAGCACGACTATGACCACTAAGCCCACATTCAGCAACGAACGAATACATATTTATATATATATATATATATATATATATATATATATATATATATATATATATATATATATATATATATACATAGCTATATGCATAGCTATATAACTTAGACAGCAATAGCAACAAAATGACTCAAACTCAACAACTCAAATATAAAACGTAGCGAAATATATGATCCGGCGCCTCTTGGAAGCGATCCAAGAAACGCAAATTTTATTATTTAAAATTTCCTTATTATATATGAAAAAAGCATTTTTTGTGCTAATAGTCACATACTTTACATACACTTTATTATACTACTTTCTGAAAATATTTCACCAAAATCTACTTCAACGATAATTTACGAATTTATTTTTCAACCGTGTTCAGAGCAAGGGACAAATTGCGGATAACTTTGAAGCTCGAAGCATAAAAGCGCCACTTAATTTTTAAAGAACTTGTAACGATACCGTCGTACGCCGAGTTACGTGGAAAACCTAATTATTCGTATTACTTCATATACATATATGTACTTTTATGTAATTAACGTAAAATAAGCGTAGCAATTAAAATATTTTCTCAGGGGAACTCTCGCTTAACTATTTAAATAAAATAATTTTAATATTTGCACCTATATATTTTATTACACAAATAATTTTAGATTCCCTACATAAATTAATTTATTTTAATATTTTTATATATATATATATATATATATATATATATATATATATATATATATATATATATATATATATATATATATATATGTGTGTGTATATTAAAATAAATTAATTTATGTAGGGAATATATTTTTAACCCAGCGTTAGCAGGGTTGGGTCGGCTCATTTTCTTTCACGGATATTTCAATTATTTTACGTGTAACATTGCCGATCGTCTCAGTAGCTGGAGATGTATTTAGTTAATCTAATTAATTACGGTTTTAATTCAGTTTTCGTTAGTAATGTGGCCAATTGATAGATCCAAATATTTTATTTGTATTTTTTGTACTTTAATAAAATAAAAACAAAAGTTAAAGAAGAACTATTTATGCATGATTATTATTGATTTTGCAAGGATATTTCTTTGATTATGCATTATCAAACTAGAAGATTATTGGTAATACTTAGAGTAAGCATAGTCATCCCAGTGAGAATAAAAAATCTAAATTTGATATGATGATAAAATTCCGCTAACTATGCTATCGAATTTTGTTTGTCATGATCATTATTTTTGGTAAAGTTAGCACTCCTTAAGATATCACTATACAATCCTTTCTCTAAAGGATAACTTTCTCTACAAAAATGCCATTAAAACATTTTCGGATTGATTATTAACTAATAATACCGAACATTTAAGTAGAAGAAAATAACTTTGTCTTTTTTTAATGCTCTGATAAACTGGTTAAAACATAATGTAGTCACTCTTTGTGGAGGTGTTATTACTGTGACGGATTATCTCCTTTGTTGGTAGACATGATTGATGATGTATCTCTTTGCATTCTCTATGATGGTTCTCCGACTCGAAGGGTTAATCCAAATCCTAGGACTTCTGTTGATCTTTCTTTATCTTTCATAGTAAATTAAGACCTTCAATTATTTTAAAGATTCGTGAAGAACTGTACTCATGTCATTTAAAGGGTTTGGTTACTTTGGCATAGATTCCAGGACATTCTGGAATCAGTAGGAATGAATCTGCAGACTCCTGCGCAAAATTAGCCGTCCAGTGTGGTAATTTGGATCAGTTTTCTATTTCGGCCCAGGACCTGTTGTCCTTTGCATTAACTCATTTGGATGTGTGGTCTGAATTTTGGAATTTGTCAAAATGTCAGAAAGGTAAATTCTATGCTGCGATTCAACCCAATATCCCCAAGCAGCCATGGTTTTATTCTCAAAAATTTATTGAACGGAGGATAATATCGACCATTTGTCGCTTGCGCCTTGGACATGCATGTACACCTGTACATCTAGCTAAGATTAGGGTCAAGGACCACTCACTGTGTGAATGCGGCCTGGACGACGGTTCCCATTCTCACATCCTTTTTACATGCCCCAAGTTAATCCATCCCCTATATCATGTCCTTCCCCACAAAGTTCCCCGTCCTCTTAATGTTCAATGTTTGTTAATGTTTGTGTTTAGTCCTTTATGTAAATTTATTAGATATAACATATTATATTAAATTGTAGACTAACACCTTTGTACTATATATTTCTTATTACTAATCCTGTGTGTTATGTAGGTACATAATGTATATTATTTAAATAATATTTTGTTTTTGTCAGTGGCGTAGCGTGCCTTGGCGGGGCCCCGTATATAATTTTTTGGGGGCCATTATATAGAGGTAAAGATTTTACACAAAAGAAATAAAATAATGTGAAAAGAAATATTTATTTATCATAACATAATTTAAGTATTTTACAAATAAAAATCTAATTTTAAATATTCATTCTTCTTGCCTTTTTTTCGGCAAACTGATTTATTAAATCATTTATTGCTACTTTTAATTTCGAAAAATTTCTTTCAGCAGTTGCGTTTGTAACTAGAAGGGTCAAGAATAAAAAGCATGCTGTGTTTACTTCGGGAAAACTGGATGCAAGACTATTGAATTTTACTGACAATAATTCAATGAGTTCTTTAATGGAATATATTTTTTCAATTTCAGATTTTAAGCATGATTTAAGAGCTTTTAATTGGTCACAAAGATTAACTGAGATATCTTTACTGTATTTAGCCGACAGTTTTCCGGAAGCGTTCAATATCTCTTCGTTTCAAGAAGAAAGGAGTTTCTCCGGTTGTAATATTTCGAACATACTACTCAGGTCGCAAAGGCTTTGAAATCTTTCTTTACTCTGAGAAATTAATATATCTAAACAGCAATAGTATACATTGACTTTGAAATAGGATTCCGGGTCGGAAATTCTCTCATCTTGTGATAACTCATCAAAAAAACGCTTCGTTATCTTTCGCCTACTGTTTTTAAAAACAGTTGTTACCTGCGTTTGCTAAGTCTTTAGACTCATTTAGCAAACTATTAAATGAAATCTGATTTCTAAATTAGCACAGTCTATTAAAAAGATTACTTAATAAAATACTAGATTTCTGTAAGTTATTATTTTCATGCCGTAGAGCTTTAGAAACAGGATTAATAATTTCGAATAGTGAAGAAAAAAATGTGACGAGCACTAAGAAGTCATAACTCTCTTAAATAATAATTATATTTTTACATTCTTCACGTTCATCTTTTTTATTTGAAATTAAATTTAGTTGGTTTAAAGTTTTCATGATAAGTAAAAAAAATTTCTTTACCGCTAATAAAGCGTCGTTCCTAGAAGACCATCTAGTAGGATATACCTTTTTAAGGATAATCAAATATTTTTCAGATGAATCGTCACTTAGCATAGCCCAGCGTTTTATACTATTGCCAAAAAAAGGTATATATTTTTTCTAAATTATGTAATTGTTGTGTTGCCAACTTTTGAACGCACGCTTAAGGCGGGAAAAATGTAATTGCTTTATAGAATTTTGTCATTTGTAAAATAAAATAAATAAGGAAGTTATTATTTTTTTCCCTCGCACACTTTGGGGCCCCCGTTGGCCGTGGGCCCCTTATAATTGATACGGCTGATACGGCGGTAGCTACGCCCCTAGTTTTTGTTATAGGTGAAAGCAATTTTTAACTAGATCTTCTTTTTATAATATGCATTCTCATATTGTGTAATATAATCTGTTTTTACCGAAGAACCTCCTTCGTGTATTCTAAATACAACGTGACACTAGCGAAGTGATATGTGCTTAACTGACACACTCGGAACGCCATAATCAAAGAACTATACCATACCATAGTTAGAAGATTACTTAAAAAAACATACATGAAAAAAATACCGTTCATATAAATTTACATTGGAATAATAGGCATAAAAAACAAGTCTGTAAGACCCACTCCGCAGTCTAAGTAGGGGATAAGGGGGTAATGGCGGTCACCTAAGCAGTTTTTTAAATAGAACTCAAATTATAAATCACAGCTTTGTTAGAAAATAATATAGCAATTCTGCATTAAAGAACTATCAATTGCGATCAGTATAATCATCTTTGGAGCTACCATGTAATAGTTATAATCATTTAAAAAAATAACACCTTTGACCACCATTGTACGCACATGAGGGTAATGGTAGTCATGATGTTGACAATGAGGGTCAAATAGTCCTAACATATGTCACACACATAACCATGTGTGGAATCCCAGCCAGTGCAAGCAGAGTGAGCCCAAAGCCCACAGGAAGTGCACCGGTACCAAACCTCGTTGTTTTGGCCGAATTCTCCACAAATGAGACAAGGATTCTTTGGGTCCTCGTCATCATCATCAACACAGAGGTTGTCAGTATCAGTCAATGAAGTCTTTTTCTTGAAGAACTCTCCTTTTAACTTTTTTAAGACTTTCCTTGGACTGTTTTCCTTTTTTGCTCTTCCCTATGCCTTTTAGTTTTTCCTTTTCTTTTAAGTCCTGCGTTTTCTTATTGTTCTACTTTTCAATAAGACTGTCTTTAATTGGTGTAGAGGTTAAAATGGTTGAATGCTGTTTCTTTCGACCTTATCTTATATTAACGGATGGTGTTGTGGTAGGTAAGTTTATAAAACTTTCCACTCTTGGTCATTTCTTTGATAGAGTTTCAATCCTAGACATTGATGCCAATACCAGTGGTTCTTTGGAAGTGCTTGAAGTTTCAGTTATCTCAAAGAAAGCGCTTGCTGGTGCTGTATGAAAAAAATACATTATCCTAAAAACCACTGAATCTCCTTGCAATATTGAATTTTGGGAAATTACCTGTAACTCTAAATCCAATCATTCGAATATGTCTTGTTAAACAATGAGGCAACATCGTATTGTGTTCGTTTTTTTACAAAATGACTTCATAAAACTGTCATATCCTTTTTGTAAGCAGCCTTGAGTGGTCTATATAAAGTGACGTCCAACGACTACATATGATGTGACGTGTCTGGTGGTGAGGATAGCATATGAATGTTATTGATTTTGCAATGATCGTAAATGTCATGAGAAATATGGCTCGCATGGTTGTCGAGTATCAATAAAATAGGTTCTTCGGCACCAGGTTTGGTGAATTCCGTAAAATGGTGAAGCCATTCCAAAAAAAGGTTTTCATTTATCCAGCCATTGTCTGAACAGCAGTATAAGGAACCAGCAGGGCAATGGTCAGTTGACCACAATTACCCACAACGGAGTTCATAGAAAAAGAAATAAATAACAAAAACAAATATATACATATTTTGATTAAAAAAGAGCATTACTGCATATTAATAATGAACCGTGTTAACTAATATTAAAGTGTTTATGTATATTATAGAATATTTCATATCCTAACTTGAATAACTTATTACGACGTGAAATAAGATCAAATTGGCATGAAAACAAAGCACAGTAGTCATGAAAGAACGCGTCGTGCGAAATTAACGGCGGCCGTCTGTCACTCGCGGCCGGTGAAGATCGACTCGTAGACACTTGTCACAGGTGTATATCACTGTTACTGTTTTAGTTGTGTGGGTGACCACCATTGCCCGCTGACCACGATTGCCCTATCTTCCCCTAATCATTTACTTATAAATATAGATTAAAAAAATACACATGAAGTTAAATATACCTAGTTACATTATAGTTACATAAAGAAGGTTAATTTCCTCCATCTTGGACTGTACAAAGCTTGAAAATTTACATGCACTGAAACGTGAGGATGAAGCGTAATTTCATGGTAAAAGTTTTAAGATAAGAAGACACTATACTTAGAAAAAAGTATTTATGTAAGATATATGTAATGCTACTCGATTTCTTAAAATTATAAATATTGAAAGAAAAAAAATATTGCTGATATTTCCTTTTGAAAAAATCCTTGATATTTTTATTCGACAGTTGCGAATCCGACCGTCGAAGGTTGTGAAGGGTGGAAATCGATAAAGAAATTTGTATTTTGTCATTACTATAAAAATTGTTAAGACATATACAGCAACAATAACGTAAAATGATATTATCTTCGCGTCATGGTAAAATATGATGCAGGCGTGACACGATTTTTTTTATATAGTGTATAAAATGTAATAGGAGCGGAAATCATACATTTTTTGTGAAACCAAATAGTGCTAAGCAATATATTTGCTTAGTACTAGCATAATTTGCTTAGTACTATCATAATAATCTTCATAAATTATAGAATATAGTATATAGTAGTGATTATAAAAAAAATATACAGCTGAATACTGTGGTTTGAGTGATTCTATTTAACTAAACTGTAGCATTTCTATATATTCACCCAATATGACTTATTAAATTGAAATTATTATATTGACCTTAGTAAATTGAAATTACAAATTTATGAATATAAAAAAACATTTTACACTTTAATGTAATTAAAACCAGTATTGACTCTTAACCCAATATAAATTGTTTTTTTGTACTTAAAGTCTTGAAAAATTTTATTAAGATCTTTAAAATGTTTCTATTGACCCAAACGGGTCAATAGAAACATTTTTAAGATCTTAATAAAATGATATTTTATAAATATTATCATACTAACCTCATTAAAACTTTGTTTAACATAATTCTTAGAACGAATAATTGAAACCAATTTTATTTAAAAAGCATCTTTTATTTGTAACATAATTCAAAATATAAACCTTGTAAAATTTTTTGAATAAAATATTCAACAATATATTTTAACGTACATATAAAATTATCTACTAAATATATATTATTTTTATATTTATATTTCACTTTAGCTTAAACTCTAATAATTTATTGTTTCATTTCACTAATGGCTTGTACACATTAACATTTGAATACAAAATGTATCAAAATTGTACATATATCAATAGTTTAAAAAACTCAAATAAATCTAAATATTTTTATATAATGTATTACAAAAAATATCTATAGCTGGTAACAATATTGAATAAACAAATTATATCAATTTACATTTTACTATATATGTGTTCGTACATTAATAGTTCTAAGAGCCGAATTGTTAAAAAAATATATAAGTTTAATCGGCGCCAAGAATGGTAACTATCTAACGGAATCGACATAAGCACAGTTATTTTTTTAAATTTGTTTATTGAAAAATAACTTTCAAATCTAGTTTTGTTAAGCGAATTTCCAAATAGACTTGAATTTGTCTTTTATTGGACAGAGAATTAAAAAAAAACAGTTTATTTCTTTATTTTTGCCATGACCATATATTAAAATATTATATGTTTTTATAATGATAAATTGGGAATATAAGGCATGGCAGCACATTATTTTCAATCTTACATACAAATTTCAAACAGCTAACCTATATAATATAAAATGGTAACCATAAACTAATCATAAGTAAGCACTTAATTAAAATTTTGGCACAATTTACCAAAATTGTAACATATGAAATATCATCACTAAGTCGATTTTAAAATACTGATCATATATTAAAAATATATTATAACTTTTCTTTTTATAATTTGACCACACTTCTAAATGTATTATAAATAATCTGTTTCTTAATACTGAGATTTATTTGTTGCACTCGTAGAATCTCAAAAATTATGAACTATTTTAATGAAATATTGTATATAAATATTTTTTTTGTTTACAAGATCTTCAATAATAATAATTATGTTTTAATAAATATTTTTAGCTTTTGGCCTACGATAAAAATAAAATACATTTCCATATCAGAATATTCGAATAAAACATTGGGCGACGTTGTCAGGTCCTTTACATGTATTATATGATGGTTTATAATGAATTATCAATTATATCATACCAAATATTTATACTAGAAAAAATTAAAATATGATATGGAAACTTTAATGAATCCTGGTAACATTTCCTCAAATATAACAACAATTATTTAGGAAAAACTTCCAATAAAATGTATAATTCTTTATAATAAATATTTTTTCCACTAATATAGCAGACTAAAATTTCTCATTATTTTTGTTCTACATTAAGTTAATATCAGAAGCACCATTTTGTTTCTTAAAAATAGCTCCATATAGCATTTTTCCTCACACATTACATCTATTTGGAGAGATCTTGCAGTATAAAACAATGTAAAATAGTTTCTGTTAGTATAATATCTAATGTACTCAATATATATTTTATTATCTTCACATATAGGAAGGGTAGGAACACTAACTGCCCCATTTTCGAGATATTACTTGCTTGTAGCAAAAAAATAATTCCTTCCTCTGAGTGGGAATCGAACCGATAACGATCGCATCTACAGACATTCGCTGTGCCGGTCTAATACAACCGATTTTCCATATATTCAATAAAATATCTTTTATTTCTAATTCTAATGGTTTATACCATTTAATATAAAAATTAAGGCACAAAATATTAATCTAAGGCACTTTCTAATTGCGCTGACCGTGGCTTGTCCACATGTGTTCTTTAAATGTTTCTCTCATTGTGAACGACCTTGGACAAAGGTAGCAACAGAGTCTGTTAGTCAGATCCGAGTGCATTAACCTCACATGGTACTTTAGAGCAGATTGGTTAGAATATTTCATGCCGCAGTGCGGGCAATCCCCACAGATGGCGGCGTGGTTTGACTGATGACCAACACTTTGAGAGGTTCCCGCAAGTACTGGAACTGTTGACATTCCAGCTAACAATAATAAAGCTTGAGATTGCTCTTGACTGTAATCCGAGTCTCCGCCATCTTGTTGCTCAGATAGTAAAATCTCTGGCTCATATTCCACATCTGATTTTGGAGAGGGTTTTTCTGGTTTTACTAGTGAATCTTCATTTGTTTTGATTGGACTTGTAATCAGAGTTGGAAAATTTGTTGAATCTAGACTACATTCCTTTTGACGACTAACTGTTTGTATATCTGGTATATTTGACACTTTTTTCACTGTATTAGCACATACATCACTCTTTGAAGGATTGATCCCTGCAAAAAAAAATATAACAGTTATTTTAATACTGACTTAGTTTGATCCTATAAATATATTGTTTTGTTTTATTTCTTAAGTTGAGTTATAACCAGTTAGGAACTTAGAATAAGTGAGGGCTTGTGGTACACACAAGATTTGCATTAACACAACAAGTCAGACACTGCCATACTGTACCAGTGACCTCAAATTTCTACTTTGATATAGTAATGTCGACGAGTCGTGTCAAAATGCCAATTTCATATGTAAGGACATAATATAAACAAATAATGATATGTTTTGAAACTGTGCTTCTTGGACGCTGTCATAGAAACCACAAGATCTTTGAAAGTTTTTAAGAGGCTCGCGTTCGAGACGTTCCAATTTTTTCAAATTATCCAAAAAAAATAATTCATTTATATTATTTTTATATTAGTTGGAAGACAACAAAAGACTTCCCGAAACGTTAATGGATTGCCAGGTCACAAAATGAAAGTTGAACTGCCTATATTGGAATACAAAATCCACATCTTGTATCCGAAACAGACGCTACAACACTTAAAATGTAAAGACTGCAAATGCTAACGTTTTATGACTCTATTACGTGATGACGATAATCATCCAGATGCAGACAACATAGCTTGTGTTGGAGCACTGCAAAAACGAATAAAGTAACATTTGATCCCATAACATAGACAAGCCGCAGCCATTTCAAAACAATAAACTACACGTCACATTAACTATTCAGTGCCATATTGTCCTCCGAGATATAACATAAAATAGGATGTGGTATTACATTGGTATATTTGGTCTTGAGTCCACATACATACGTCAAAAGAAAACCTAACTTCCATGACTTATAGTTACAAAAGATCTATCTATAACTTATTATTGCTCTAATACAAAATTTAAAAAATGTATAAAAAATTTTGAACAAAGCAGGATCCTGCTTCGTTCAAATTTTTATACGTTTTTAAATTTAGTATTTTTCTTTCCTAAGTGTGGAAAAACACTTTAAAACTAGTAAAAATATTTAATAAATAGCATTTTCTCTTGCCAAATGATAATTCTAACGAATTGTCTTTGGGTAGCGGAAATTTGTAAAACTCTCCCTACAGAGATGCTAACAACATAAATAAGTTGTAACAAGCCTACAAAAATTTCGACGGAGCTTGGTAAGAACGAATGGCTTAGTTGGTCAGAGCGCTTGGACAGTTTCCAAGAGGCGCGTGTTCATATTCTGCTTCGTTAAAAAAAATTATACGTTTTTGAATTTAGTATTTTTAAGCGTGGAATAACACTTTTAAAGTGTTATTCCACGCTTAAAAGTACTAAATTCAAGTATAAATAGTAAAAATTATTATTGCACTATCTAAAATCATAAGTCATGTTACCATGGCTAGTGCGACCACACTGCTGTACTCTAAACAAAGAGCTTATTACTAATGGAACTTGATGAAAAACAAAAGTAAACAATAGAGAATTCACAGCGAGGATACATCTCCACGTAAAGGCAAAGTATCAAGCCTCTTACAGATTATTGGGTCCCCAACGATTCGAACGGCTCTACGTTGTTAGCGACCAATGGTTCAAACTGACACTGGAGTGCACCAGCCCAGAGTTGAAAACAGTACTCTGAGGTACATCTGAGGTACATATGAGGCCGAACCTGGGTCCTATAAAGGGCCAAACGGTGTTTTGGCGTAAAGTACTGCCTCGCTCTACTGATGACCTCCAGTTTCTTCGAGGCCAACTAGATCCGCAGTACAGTACAGCCTAGCAAACAAAGCAAATTTTATAAATACAATAGCTTTTCATGGTAATTGTTTATTGGATAATGGACTCTGGAAGACGCCTAAATGTCACCAACGCCTCGTCGAGTCACATTGCTTAAAGTATAGAGAGCAATTATTAAACTCAAATATCCTATATATAATCAAAAAGGAAATACTGAAACAATTTTCTGGAGAACTGTTTGACATGGTACTTGCAGCCGAATTGTCTAACCACACAGTACGTCACAAGTTAAAGTACCATCTTCATCATCTGGATACGTGGCACTTTCCTACTGTGCGGTTTCATAGAAATTTCCTTCCACGCGCCACATATCTGTGGAATAGCCTGACTACGGCAGTATTTCCAGGTCGATACGACATGGACATACCTTCAAAAGGCGCACCTATGCAAATACTACCTTAATGGTCGTAATGCGTCTGTAGCTCCTCTGGTGTTACACGGGACGGTGGACGGCGGTGATCACTCACCATTAGGTGATCCTTTAACCCATAGTCGTAAAAAAAAGTCCTCTTGCTTGGAAAATCTCTCAAACCAAGTCGTTTTTAACAATGAAAATCAATGATGAAATGATTACCAATTTGGTTTTAAGCTAGAGCACTCTGCCATTGAAAAATTATGAAACCTGAAAAAGCCTCGAAGAAAACTAGCTACAGCTCGTCTGTTTCTAGATATTTAACAGGCTTTTTAAAAGGTTTGGGCTCCTATTTAAAGATCCTCCTGAAGATTAAATGGCCCAACAGTACTCTAATATAATAGTAAAATCTAACTTTTAAGCATGTTCTAGGATAAAAAACGGACGCAAAATCGTTTCTTGGAAATAAAAGTTGATGTGTCGTAAGAGTCAGTTTTGGGACCGCTACTGTACACATTTATATTTCAGATATTCCACAAGCTTCCAAGGGGTCTAAATGGCAACCTTTATCGTAACTGCCATACTAGTCAGTTACAATGTGACTGGATAAGTGAAAGATAAAATCAAGTGCAAGCAAATCAGTTCAAGTCACTTTTATCCTAAATAAGGCTTTTTTCTTGCACTACAACAACCTCAGGTACTTGGGTCCTCATCTTGAACATGCTCAATGTGAAGAAAACACATTGAAACAACAAGATGTGACCTTAATATTCAATACTAAAACCTTTATTATATACTAAAAAGTACAGGTAAGCAAGGCCTCAACAAATAATAAGCTTCTAATATATAAGATTTAAATAAAGCCTATTTGGCTTTATAAGGTCCAACTCCAGTAGCAAGCACAAAACTCATACTGCATATACTGACAACAAGGAAAACCATGAATTCTGAAAATGTACACAATTGCAGGTAAAATAAAAAAAACATCAATAGTAAATATCTAGATTAACTGGAAAAGTATTACCTTACAGCTGCTTTTATAAATTGAAATTACACCAAAAAAAATATCTAATCATTTATCTTTAAATGGAAAAAACATATTTTTGAATAATAAAATAAAACAGTATATGGTAGATTGCTAATTGACGCCATATCTTTAAAAATAAACAAAAATATCATGATATATTTGATTTAAACATTTCAGTTTTTAATAAAAGAAAAGTTATGCAGAAAATATTTTTTTAGCTTGATGCTATGTCGTGCATATAGCAGGATAGACTGTCAACCTAGTATAAATATATCCTTGTTCATCGTCATCAGAAGTTGATTTATTGCATTACACCTTTGCGTAGAAACAAAATATAATAATATATTCCACACAACCTTAGTAATATTTAGGGTTAGGTAGTTAAAAATATTGTAAACTATATTTTAACTAACATAACTTAACCTAACACTACATATTATTATTTTAACTTTTATTCCCTTATAAATTTACCTGAGATTAAAGATCTGGCAAGCATACTATTTTCATAATCTGGAAGACTGTCATCATTTTCAGAATTAAGTGTTTGATTGGTCACTGGTGAAGTATTTTCTTCCCATTCTGTTTTAATTGTAATTGGAATGTCATCTTGCACATTAACCTAGAATAAAATTACATGTTAAATAAGCAATTTTTTAGCTTCACACTATCTCAAATATAGAAAGAATGAAAGACAGAATTGGAGTGACATAACACAAGGATCTTTCTATCTGGTAGATAAAGAAAACCTAGTGTTGTCATTCCTGTCACTCCTTTCTCTACTGCATAATTTTTAAGATATTGCTTGTCCAGTGAAGGAATTTTACATTTTCCTTTAAATGGGGATATAACCAACAATCATCAACTTTACAATAAGATTGTGTAAAACACCACAATGGCCTCTAATAAATAAGCTTAATACATTTATATAGGTCACAAGAGAGAAACTGTTTAGTTTCACTTTAGTGTGAAACCCTAAAAATATTTTCAACCATAATAGTGTTATGAGAATCTGACTCACATTTTTTCCATTGGCTGTCACCAACTGCTCAGTTTTACACTCGCTTCTCTTCTCAATATGATTTTCTGTTAATAATGCACTATCTTTTAATTGGGATCCATTATTTTTTGAATGTATCTCACTGGTCTCCACAATTTTAGTTTTTTTTTGAGAATCTCCAAAAGGCATATCATTAGGTTTATCTGAAGTACTGCTTCTTCTTTTTTTCAGGGCTGGCATTTTAGTTTCTTTGTGAGTAACACTAAACTGTGGCTTGGATGATATTGTTAGCTGAGTATACAATTTGTTGGTAGCACTCGTTGAAAAAAAATTTTCACTCTAAAAATATAATTTTACATTATAAATACAATGGTTAAGTAAATTGCAAATAAGGGTAAAAATAAGGCTAAACATTAAAAAATAAAAGCAAGGGTAACGCTTAGTAATAGTAATTCTATCCCACCTGTTGTGTTACTCCTGTTAAGCCTTTGACTTGTAGCAAAGCCGCAGTGTGTAAAAATGATGACAATTTACTTTCCTCAATAAAAACTTCTCCCTGATACATATAAGACAACAAACTTAAGATATCATCTGCTGATACATCTTTCAATATGATAACTGGATGTTGACATGGGTTCTCCTAAAATAAAATGGTATACAAATAAGTTACTACAATAATTTGGTAATATCTTCCAGTTATTACAGTTGTCACTATAAACGTGAAGGTTATAATGCCCCTAGTCATTCACCTTGAACACATTCCTAAAGTACGGGCTGCATGCTGACAGTATTACTTTATGGGCCTTGATGTTTCTACCTTCACAAGTTAACGTAACGTCTACTAAATCTTCAGAACATTTCAAGGAGTCCAATGCACTCACTATATTTGTTTGGAAGTTATTCCAACGTAAACAAAACTGGTCTGCCATTCTTATGTTTCTGCTAGAAAATAAATCTGAAAGACAGATTTACATTCGTTACTTCGATTTTCTATCACAACAAAATATTTAATGTTTATTTATACTTTACGTTTCACGTACCAGTTCACACATAACTACATATAATATAGATATTTATTAAAATCTATTTTCACTAATTTTTATCTAATAGATTTGTTTAACGAGACGATTTCGTACGAATAAAAATAAAGTGCATGACCTCCAATGACACAGTCTTCTTTCACTTTTTTACCTATAGACAATATAAATATTTTTAATGCAATCGGCAAGCATGCACTTTTGCAAAAGAATCGGATACCTTCTTGAATTATTTCTTTATATATAGACAATAACAATCCCCGACATATATAAATATTTTATTTAAAAATACATTAAATATCATAAAACTTAATACGGTATATATTTTATATTTTTTAACGTATTTTTGCATTTATATTTTTAACTTATTTTTAGCAACTTTTAATTTGTTTTGTTATTATTTAGAAAGTTCGAATCGGTAATCATTTGTATAACAACATCACTAAAAACGCAGTCTTGTTTCTACTAAGTAAAACCCTGCCTATTTATCTACAAAAAAATTTATAAATATTTACAATCATTATTTAAATAATAATGATTGTAAATATTTAATAATAATAAAAATCTCATTTTCAATTTATCCTTCGTAAGGCAATATAATAGGATAACAAGCGTATCGTTATGAGAACGAAGAAATAAAAATATTAAATACAATTCCTCGAGTGGGGATCAAATCCACATCCGCTTGTATCCTTGCGATATATATTGGTCAATGGAATTATAAATGTGATATTTTAAAAAAATCTATAGTTTGAATATTATAATTTGTGTTATAAATAACAAAATTACAAGCAAATTTTTACTTGTATTTTGTGTCTAGAAATTTAAAATATTGATTATTTTTATATTTATCATGTTAATCAAACTAAGATATTAGCACTATGTAGATAATTGATATTTTATTATCTCTTAGTGAATATAATTTATTATATATTTAATTATTATTTTGTAGATGTGTTTTAAATATCACACATATTATTGATGTGCTTTCAGGGGTTTATTCAATATGAAATCTGGCAATACCTATTGTCTTTTGTAGCCGGCCCCGGTTGAATTGCGTTAATTTGCTTTGTTGGTGTTATATACTAATCCTAGGAAACGTGCACGCTTTAAGTAAACTATCATTTGTTACTAATAGTAATAAAAGTTTTATTTAGATATAGTGGTAAATTATTGTGAAAATGAGTAACGATCCTGAAAGGTTTGATTCAATGCTTCTTGCAATGGCACAACAACATGAAGGTGGTGTTAAAGACGTAAGTTGATCTATATACTTGATTTAATAAGAATCTTCTAGAATACGTATCCAAATTGAAATTTTAAGTCTTCTGTCTTTTAAGTATATCCTACACTAACTAGTATAATTGAAATATTTTTTTTGTATTTTCAGTTACTGGCTACAATTGTAAGCTTCTTAGCGAGAAAAACTGATTTCTTTACTGGTGGAAAAGACGGAGAATGGGAAAAAGTACGTATTATTTATTAGTCTTTTTGCCGCTGTTTTTTTTTAATATTATACTTGAAAGAAAGTAAAGATATTATACAAATTTCCAAGACAATTTTGAAGACAAATTTGTACTTATTTTTGTTTATTACATTTTCAGGTTATTCAGGACACATTTTATGCACATGCTAAAAAAGCACGAGAAGAAGCTGATAAAATTAAAAAAGAAAAAGAAGAAGCAGATAAAAGGTTAAAAGAGATTCAACAGAAAAAGGAACAAGAACGTCTAGCCAGAGATTTTGAACCAGCTACTGTTAAAGAACTTACAGAGGAGGAGGCTGCTGTACTACAACAAGATATAGAAAAAGATAAACAAAAAGGTGAGATTATGAAACTTAATCAGTATATTTATAAGGCATAATCTTTTTTTTGTGTTAAATTTTTAAATTAATTTATTGTATTATAGCGAGCCCTCACAGTTGTTGTATGGACTTAAGGTTAATTTCTGTATTACCATTGGATTCATTGTCATAAAAGCTTATATTCTAAATTATATCACCTTTACCATTACTTTATTGAATCATTTGATACTAAAATATAGCAAATTTACAAAATTATTATATTAACCTTAAAATAAATTTAAAAAAAAACCCTAGCACATATGCTTTACTCTTACATCAGAACAAAAAGGTATGCCAATATATGCAGTAGAATTTTTAGGTTGTCTAATATTAGACAAGTACTTGAATTGGCATGTGAGCTTCCTCACATAACATTAAGTAAAAACATTTGTAGTACTGCATATGCATTTTAAAATAATCCATATGGTTTGTATAGAAGCTATACTTACCGCTTATCAGTTTCACAGCCTCAATTTTGAGATACAACATTTTTAAGAGATATTGATGTTTTTGGGGAGATTCAATTGACTACTTAATGGTATTATATTTGATACTAGTAAACCAAATATAGCATCACTCAAAGATTCTACAAAATATATAAATAATTTGTAATTTATTTGTTATTAAGATGTATAGCTATAGTAGTGTAGAGTTTTATTTAAATCTGTAGATTTTGAATAGAAGTGGAACAAACATTCATTCTAATAAACCTTGAAATTTTTAATATTAGTAGGACAATTGATAGTTGTGTAGTTACTGTCACTAAACAAGTAATGTCTTGCAATGAAATCTTTGCATTATCTTGACATTCCCCTCTCTGTCTTTCCCACTTGTGGAAAAACCTAAAGCTGCTTTTATTTTAATTTATATGATACTATGGCTACTGTTTATACATACTGAAGCCTGTTGCAGGGGCACATACGTGCGACTGTAAGGAAATGAAATATTTAATATTTTCAATTTGATTATAGAATGTTTTCATTTCTTCACTTTGGTAACAAGGCATAATGCGGCGTTGACTTCTACAACTTAACAGACAATGCTTCAAATTCGGCAGAAAGGGGGGCACGGAGTGTCTTACTACTAGGTTCCCAAATTCCTTCTGCCTACTCTGTAATGCGCGGGTTACAGCGTAAACCTGAAAAATAATATAAAACAATATGACACCATATTTCTATCCATATTTCTATTTTTGTTAAGATAAAGAAGAGGCTAGCGGTGATTCAAACAATGATGTGGAAATGGAAGAAGAAGATGATCCCAAAGAAAAAGGAAAACTAAAACCAAATTCTGGTAATGGCTATGATTTTGAAAACTATAGGTGGACTCAAACTTTGGAAGAAGTTGAGGTGAGTTAGCTTAGCATTTAACTAGTATGTAGCAGATTATATATTCAATAGCAAACCTCAATTTATCATTTTGTTTTGGATGACCAGTGAAATGGAAATAATATATTGCCCTAAGTGTTAATTATATCAATAGTCATTGTGTATATAATCTGATGCTGTTCCACTGTTAAACTTGTTAACTGTCTCAATGATTAGAAATTGTCAAATGATTAAAACCAACAATCCAACATTTCAAACACTTTGT
>DWMZ01000330.1:0-25274 GCA_018249855.1 Eueides tales michaeli | reverse complement strand
TACAAAAGTACTAGCATTCAAGTGAGAAGGAGAACGGTATATTCCTAGAATAGCAAAATTGTTCAAATTCAATTGAAGGCCAGAAGCATTGGAAAGTCGAAGTTCAGATACTTTCACTTTATGTTTATTGTGAACGTAAATTACGACGCCATCATTCTGATTTAAGAGATTCTGGGTTTGATATGAAGAGTAATTACTCAAGTTAGGGACTATTTTTGTGTTATTTAGTCTGCATTCCGTGAGAATTAATATATCTATATTATATGGTAGCAATGATAAATTGACCTGTAGGTCATCTAAGTTTTTATATATACTTCTAATGTTTTGCGTTATAACTGTGAGTTTGTTTATTAGCTTACATTTTTGTGTTTTACTATGATCATGTATATCCAGCGTAACTGAGTTCGCTATGTGAATGTCGTCTATTTCCTTCAATGCACTAAATCTATCCATTAGCTAGTGTTATTTTGTTTAAGTCATCACAAAAACGGTAGCGGTAATTAGACTGATATAAGTAAACTATTATCATAATACAAAGCGAGAGTAAATAAGGAAAAGATATAATATAACGATTGAATATTGTATTATAATGTGTAATTAAGTTAAAGCAAAAGTTAGGGTAATGATTTGTACACTTTTTTGTTGTTAGGGATTTTTTGTAGATATGTTCGCTTGTATATAAGAGTATATTTGATAAGAGGTATATATTTTTGTACTGATTAAAAAGTAAATGAGTGGTAAGACAGTTGTATAGGGCAATTGAGGTTTTTGTGTGTACAAAGTATTTTGTGTTCTTATAAAAGTAGGCAAGTAAGTGAGGTGAGGGATGTATTTTAAATTTGTAGTGTATGTATTGTATTATGCTATTTAAGTTTAATTCTATAAAATGGCAAGCAATTTTATGTCTATGTATAAGCTGTTTATTTAAGTTTAAAGTTATACAATGGCAAGTTTTATTTAAGTTTATTAGCTGTATATTTTTGTACCAGCTCATAAGGATATTTAATAATAAAGTTTTAAGAGTACTGGAATAGTCAGGATTCTTGCATGAGGTATTGCACCTGTGCTTCATTTTGAATATGAATGATTCTGGATTGGTCATCTTTTCTAACGTACACCTTTCCAAACGTAGTCCAACAGTACTTATATTGTTTAGATTTCGCAAGATCTCGTGCTAGAAAGAAAAGGCGCGAGCCCTTTGCGGTCAGCTGTTCCGACACAAAAATAGGCTGGTCTTGGTTGGTTCTCAGCCCTATCTTCTTTATTACTATTTAAGTACTTATGAAGTACTGAACACATTATTGTTTTATACTTTGTGATCGCACTACAACATAATATCATTTATATGCATGCAAAAATAATAGACTGTGTGTGTGCCCTTTTGCTATTTTTTTTGAGATATAAAAAGCACAATAATACTAAAGTTAAGTACTGGGACGTACGATGTATTCACGATAAAGCTAGAACACACACTGCACGATAGACAGCTAACCTAATTCAAACAGTTTCTTATTCTTCTATTTTTCCGAACTATTGATAACTTTTTGCAAGGAAAAAATATCAATTCCGATGAGGCAGTCCAAAGTGCCTTCAAAAATTTTATTCATTCCCGTCTAAATGATTTTAGTAGTAAAAGGATAAATAAGCTATAAAATAGCAAAAGTGAATACATAAAATGGGTAATACTTTGAGTTAATATATTATATTAAACAATATTCGACATTTTGTTCCTTATAAAATACAAACGCTTATAAAATACTGTTATACATGTTGACAGTAAATTGTAGTAGAAATACGTGTAATTAGTTAGATACATGTTTACTTATATTAACAAACGCCTTTCGTAAAAAAAAATCCACAGATTCCTTACTTAATGTTCTTAAATAGTGTTTTTTTTCATATTTTGTCGACTATATCCATATGCCCGATTAATCAACTACCCCGTCTATAATATTTAATTTTCTTTGTCAATTCATCGGATATTTGAGCAGCACTCTGTAGTAACCTGACTAGTACTTATTAATAATGCCGGAATTATTTATTTTGTTAATTTGTAGTATGGCAACCATACAATGCAAATCGAATTTACCATGCGCAAAACGTTAAACTTTAAGTTAATATAAGATCACTGTAGGATACATTTTAAGGATAGATTTTTTATAAAGAGTTTAATATTTGTTTACAGTTTCAGAAACTAGTACATTTTCAGACCATATGAGGATGTTAATAAATTAATTTAAAAATTAAAAAAAATTATCTTTATAGTAGCGACCTGCCCGCGGCTTCGCGCTTGAATTACACTAAAAAATAAAATTGAATTTATTTTTTGTGCTAATAACATTACCATTTTTAATAAAATATCAATACATTAATAAAAATGTTGATCTGGACAATCAGAAAGTGGGAACGTAACACCAGCCGCGGCGTAGTTGACACATGTTACCTGCACTGAACTCAATGGCTGTGAGTTCGAGTTACAGTCAAAGAAATACTTAAAAAATAAAGGTATTTTTTAGTTCCACGTCGCATCCTGCACATGTTAAGCAGTAGACAAAAAAGCAGTAAGTAGAGTAAACTTGGGAATTAAGTCTTAAGACATTTCTTACCGTTACCCACTTTCCGCCAAATTTGAGAAAATATTGTGTTTTGAAAGGCGGAATTCAAGGCTGCGCTTTGCCTTGTTACCAGAGTGAATAAATTTATAATATTAAATATTTGTTTTCCTCGAGGAGGATTAAGCCCACAACTTGTCGCATTTACAGTCGCTGTCGAGGAACCTCAAAATAAAGAAAGAGCAATAAAGTGTTAAATAAACTTAAATTACATATTTCAAAAAAAATAGCGAAACTAGGAGACTTAGAAACGGGCGAGCCAGGCTTTTTCCGAATTCGCCATTCATCGTAATAGACCAGGTCGCCGGAGGGCGGCACACGAACGCCGCATTCTTCTCTAATCGGCCACCGAGGGTGACCAATTATTATTGGCTCCACGACGTGCCTAGGTGGCTCCCACCGATGAATATAGTTCGACAAAAAAAACATCATTCTTTTAATATTAACATAATTCACATTTAATGCCTTTGTTTTATCACTCCATCACAAAATTTAAGATTACTGTAAATATTTACAGGATAAAAATTTACGGAATTAATATCAATTGAATGTTGAACAGAATAGCCACGACTGACTCGAGTCAAAAAACAATGTTTCTGTCAACATTTTTTTAATTATAAGGTATTAGACCTTATTCTAATCTCATTGATTTATTGCAACTTGAAATAATTTAAAGGAACTATTTGCCGCAGTAAGTATTAAAGTGTCTAATTTATTTTTCTTGTTTACCACAATAGATCTCTTTCAATCAAGCTATATTTTGTTTCGAGTTAATATGCACGTACATCCTATCAATATTTATATTTCCAACTAATATTTGCATTATTGCTTTTCAGCTTAATGAGTTAAGATAAAGTTTACTTAAATTGAACACTATACGTGGTGAAAAGTTTAAATGATCAGAATTAGGATAATCATCGATTGCAGTTTATTATCTGTACAAAGTCTATAGAAAATTAATGATGTTATGAATTCTATAAATATATAAAGTCAGTTTTTTTTATTAAGAGTAACAATTTGTAACTTGTGTTAAATTGAATAAGCAACTAAATTGGTTAATGCTGGTAAAACTTCAAAGTCCTCAATCACTGGTTCAGTTATAAATAGCTGCTACTAAATCATTCAATCAGCTTGAATAAAATAAAATAAAAAGACCGAAGCAGCGAATGAAACGATTTAGCTAGGTTTCAAAACCACAGTCAGGTAACACAATCCCCAAAGTTTAAAGTGAAGTAATAATAAAAGCTAATAAACAAAAATCGACGGTTGGAATTATCTACATTTCATAAAAAAAATTATAGGTATTTATTTAACTAATTTTCATTTCACCAATAGTTTTATTACATTGAAAATCTTCTAGTGACACATTATTTCTTATGTACACATAATATTTAAGTTTATGATATTAATTTACACACAATTTTATTTTTTTAACTTCACGCTGTATCCCGCACGAGGCAGGGTAGGCAGAGGGAACCCAGGAACCTAGTGTTATGACACTCCGTTCTATTTTCGTTCCTCACTTTCCGCCGAATTTGGGGCATTGCGTGTTGAGTGGCGGAACTCAACGCCGCGCTTTGCCTTATTACCAGAACGAAAAAATGAAACATTAAATATTTAAATTGAAAATATTAAATATTTCATTTCCTCGACTAGGGATCGAACCCAGAACCTATCGGTTACAGTCACACGCACGACAGGCCTAACAGTTTTATTGTACGAAGTTAATAGATTAAAAGCTATCAGACATGAGATGACTGTATGTATAGTCTATTATTTTGACATGATTGCGCGGGTAATCAAAGCACTGCGGTTATGCCACAATGGAATTAATTAAGCTGCATTTGACATAAGTATCATATGCATTTGATATAACGACCTACCAACAATATATTTAAAATAAAACTGAACTCTTATAGGACCATATCGTTGTTTGTCAGTCAATATCTCATCAGTCAATACCTTTCAAGACTATTTATCTTGAGACTGCTTGGTGATATCAAGCTAAATTAATATCCAATATTAAAGTCGGCGATCCCTTGGCTTTAAGTCATCACAATCAAAAGATATGAGAATTTATGCATCATTTATGCCGCGTAATCGAAACCTAAGGCTTTCCGTGGACCCATAGGTATGAAATTTGGGACAAGGTATAAAGTCTACTGTCTTTGCACACAGATCAAAGAATAAATCAACCTCAACACAACCAAAATATACGAGCATATACATAAACGTATATTTAAGCGTCATTTTTGAATGAAAGTCACAAAGTACAGCTGTTAAATTTGACAGGGAGTCAGAGTGAGGGTGCGTTATCAAAAATATCCAAAAAGTGAAAATGAAAACTTTAGAAACTTATAATTGTACTTTAAAGCACACGAAATGGGGCCTATGCCTACCAACCTGAAATTGACACGAAGTCTCGGTGGGGGGCTCCGACTTACATTTGATCGGTTTTGTTTGTCTGTTCGAAATACGTATTCTAAGTATAAGTTTGAGTGCTTAAACTAATTAAGTAAAGAATGGAATCTTTTTAAATGATAATATATACATTTACTGACAGTAGATTATTATATTATTAGTATTAAAAAATCACTGCAAACACACAAACGCAACTCAGTTTATTTAATGAATATTCGTGTAATTCAAGCCGGCGTAGTTACGGGCAGGTCACTAGTCATAAGTAAATTTTAAGCAATTCTATAGTAATATACTCTATACAACACGGCTATTTCAAATAATTATGTCTCTCGATAAACTTATTACATTGTAAGAATAATTAGTTTCTTGTAACGTATTTATTATGTTCAGACTTTAATAAAACATTCCTAACAGTGTGTAAAATATGGAGACTCACGCGAAAATATCTTCGTTGTGTATTCAAGTCATACGCTAAAATACGGTCAGCAGGGAGCAAACAACTCTTTTTAGGGCGCCGCCACGTAATATTATGAGTGAGGCTGACTTTGTACAAATGAGAAAATATTAATATCTTAATAACGTTAAGCTAGAACATTGTTATAATAAGATTGACGAGTATATATTGATAATGATTTTATAAATTATGCTGGTAATGTAGTTATTTAGTAAGTTTGTGTGTGTGTGTGTGTGTGTGTGTTTCTTGTCTGTTGAACATAAAAGCGCATACACAAAACCGACACCAGTGCAATTATTTCTTATATACGTATTTACTTATAGTAGTTTCTTACGAAATATTTTCGCTTGTTTTTTTGGTGAGAATCCAATCTACAACCCATGACATACCACACTGATATATTTCTGACTGCGATATAAGTGTCTAAAGCTTTTATAGGTGAATATTTCTTATGGATATGAATTCGTAATAGAGATTGCATTACGATAATATTTAAAAGACATCTTTTGCATAAGGCCAATGTATTAAGCTTAGTAAGAAATTGTTAAGTTCCTCTATAATTTACAAGTTTCGTTTGAAAATACCTTATGAGAACAGCTGCTCCATTGTAATCGCACCCTCATTTATAAATCTGCCATCTGCCTAAATGAATTCCATACCAATGACCGAGTTTGAGTACACGTGTATATACGTTATAATTTTACACGTAATAGATATATTAAGCATTCACTTATATTAACAAAAAAATATAAAAAGTAAAAACCGATTGCATAACACTTAAAATAAAAAAGGTCAAGTGCAAGTCGGACTCGCTCACTGAAGGTTCCGTACCAATTTCAGAATTGAATGTCAACAAGACTATTGATAAAAATTGACAAATTTAAGTTAGGATTCATTTTGTATGAAATTAAATCAAATCTTTATTTGTACTGCAAGTTCTCATTTCCAGCCAAATTTCATAATTGTGGTATATTTTTTTAGAACAAAGCACACGAGCGTACGGTCACCTGATGGTGAGTGATCAACGCCGCCCATGACCCCGTGTAATACCAGAGGAGCTATAAGTGCGTTGCAGGCCTTTAAGGTGGAAATAGAGGCGCTTCTTGAAGGTACCCGTGTCGTATCGACCTGGAAACACTGCCGCAGGTAGGCCGTTCCACAGATGTGTAGCGCGTGGAAGGAATTTCTTATGAAATTGCACAGTAGTTTAACAAAATTTTATATGGGAATTAAATCATTAAATTAATCAAAAATACTCTAAAGGCTTGATTACATTGCAAACTGTAGGTCCTCGGGAAGGACCCTATAGGTTTAGAGTACGCGGCAAATACGATGCATAATTGGTCGTGTCTTTTGACTGCAATGACCTCGAAGCTAAAGGACCGTACGTAAGACACAAACCACATAAATAATGTATTTGGCTTGTTTCTTAGGGTTCTATCTGTTTTCTAGGATTAACAGTCTTGTTTTCTTTATTTCTACGCAGTCAGATTTTATTGTTGTTTGATAATTATGTTTTTACCTCTATCTGTAAGCCGAGAACATTTGCTTACGCTAACGCTATTCAAAAATCACAAGAATTAAGTCTGTAGAGCGCTATTCTCAACATTGGCACTTCGATATTTAGCAGAGGGAAGACCAACGTTACACTCTACAGAGTTAAAACACTAGACGGAGTATACCCTATTAATCTAGATCCTAGTCAAATTAAAGCGTTAGATAGTTCTATAGTACAATATATTTGGCTTGGCTAATTTAAGCATAAGCAGGAAGCGTGTTAAAAAAGTGGCAGATAATGAATACGCAATGCGCACTATTATTTCCAAGGTTCAAGAAAATGTAGAAAATAGCATAGAAAAGCATAATATACAGCAGCAAATATTTTTCAGAATTAAAAGATATACGAGGGGTGGTCCAAAAGTTCGCGGAATGGAGGGGATAGAATGGAGATAGGGTAGCTCGCTTAGTGTCATACTAATTGGGCACTCATAATTAGTATACATATAACATTTCAACCCTATAGCGCCCTCATCCGCTTCTTCGACGCCCTCGTAGCGTCCTTCTAGACCCTGACGACCCGATCACCGTCGCAAACGCCCAGTACACGGGAAGGTTGCACTCCTCAGCCCCTAGACACATTTGCCGTCGCCGTAAGAGGCGACAAGGCCACACCTTTCTAACAGACCATCCTGATTAGCGAACGCAGGGCATTCTCCTGCAGTCGCTGTTTATCCTTCACGAGCATCCATAAAATCTCGTATTTACTCTTCAGGGGCGAGCCACACTCGCCCCTCCACGCCCGGTGACGCTGTAAAGACCATCCCAGGTCAACAGCATTTCAGTCACTCAGAGAAAAAAAAAAACCTATAGCGCCATTCATTTACGAGTACTCGCCTGCTAAACAAGTCAATCCGGAAGCAAACTGCAACTATGGAGAAAATTGAACATCGCGCTGTAATACAATTCCTTACCAAGCAAGGAAAAACCGTTCAAACCATTTTAAATGAAATGGACGTTTATGGAGATCAGTGCCCTGGTAAAACAATGGTTTATAAGTGGCATGGACTTTTTAAACATGGTCGAGATTCAATTGAAGACGACTCTCGCTCTAGGCGGCCAGTTGAGGCCACCACATCAGATATCGTCGAAAAAGTTGAAGAACTTGTACTCGAAGACACACGTTTAAAGAAAAAACAATTATCTGCATTTGTTGGAGTATCAGATACAACCATTTTGCGGATCCTGCACGACCACCTGGGCATGTCAAAAGTCAGCGCAAGATGGGTGCCGAGAATGCTCACGCCGCTTAAAAAACAGCAGCGCGTCGACACGTCTAAGCACTTTTTGGAAGTGTGTGGAGACGAACCTGTGCAGATTTTGGAGCGGTTTGTTACTGGAGATGAAACGTGGGTTCATCACTTTGAACCTGAATCAAAACAGGAGTCCATGCAATGACACAAAAAGGGTACACCACCTCCCAAGAAATTCAAAGTGTCAGAATCAGCTGGAAAGTTGATGGCCAGGTGGATGGTCTTTTTTGGGATTGTGAGGGAATATTACTCATTGATTATAAAGAAAACGGTACCACTATAACCGGAGAATACTACGCAACGATATTGGAAAAATTAAAGAAGGCAATTAAAGAAAAACGTCGAGGAAAATTGGCCAAGCGTGTGTTGCTTTTGCAAGACAACGCGCCGGTTTACAAGAGCCGAGTTGCCATGGCTGCTCTGCACACGCATGGATTCGAACCACTGGTTCATCCACCCTATAGCCCAGACCTGGCCTCTAGCGATTATTATTTGTTTCCAAATTTAAAATTCAGTAAGAGCAGCGCGTCGATGCGTCAAAGCATTTTTTAGAGTTGTGTGGAGATAAACTTTGGACAGAGATTTGCACAGATTTTGGACCGAATTTTTATGGGAGATAAAACATGGGTTCATCACCTTGAGCCTGAATCCAAACAAAAGTCCATGCAATTGCATAAAACGGGGACACCACCGCCAAAAAAATTCAAGGTGACGGAGTCGGCTGGAAAGATGATGGCTACTGTTTTTTGGAGTTGTGCGTATAATATATAACGTATAATAATTTGAACGAAGCAGGATTTGAACCCGCGCCTCTTGGAAATCGTCCAAGCGCTCTGATCACTAAGCCATTCGTTCTCACCGAGCTCCGTCGAAATTTTTATCTCTCGTAACTACATATGCTATTTGGATTTTTTTCAGAGATTGATATGTTCTTTAATATTGTAGATTTTTGTTTGTTCTATCATCAATAGTTTTCGCAGCGTATGCAATGAACGGCTTTCTTCTTTATAATGTTAGTATAGATAACGACATAATTTTAATAACATGATACACTGTTCTTTGGTTTTATCTAGACACATACTTGTACATATTTGTATGTATATATTTTTTTATCTTAGCTGAAAGTAGCTTATTTTGAGCGAGATAATGGATAGGTGGTCATTTTAGAACTTAAAGCTGTTATTTTCTTTTGTAAAAGAACGTAAAGTTATAATCAGCTGAATGGCGAGGGTAATTTAATATCAGTTAATTTTCCTCTTATGTTGAAAATGTCCTGGTTTTGTTTTAAAACGTACAACCTCCAATAAAAACCCACCGGTCTCCCCTCCTATATTTTGTATATTATAAATATCAATAGCTTGAAACTATATTAGCACAGTTTTTTAATTTTTTAATTATAAAAACCTCTGAAATTAAGCATTTTAAGAGTATTCTACTAATAGAGATGGATTTTATTTCTTACCTTAAATTGCGCTAAAAATTCTTGCTGCCTAGTTATGTCTGTAGCCAGGATAAGAGAGCTGATCTGTTTTTCAATTTGAGGGCGAATTTCATAGCCCTCGAACAAGCGACTTTCAATGATGCAGCTCACGGCCGTGCGCCAATGGTGATTTTCCAGTACAGATGTATTCTAGGTAAGGAGAATAATGTAATGATCTATAATCCTATTAAAACTTAATAATAGAAACAAGTATGTCTAAAAAGGATGGATCCCATTACAGAACATTTACAGTAAGACGCCACCCCACCGCGCCACAACGAGCACACCTCTAATAGTTGATTAGTTATGATTATGACAAGCAGTTAAATAGTAATTATTTAATGTAACAGTCTTCTATTATTGTCTTCAATTAATGATATTACGCTAGGTATCAAATTTTAAATGTTTTCATATGGTTCCATAAGCATGTCATAGGAAATACACCTCAAAAAGTTTAACCCAAATTAATGTTAATAGTACGAAGAGGGATTCATGAAAAAAAAACTGTTATCTGTGTAACTAATTTCTGTGAAACTTATATCATAAAATTTTACACTTTTAACAATAATTAAAAAAGGAGTACCGAAGTCTTCATCTATGTACGTGCAATCTATTTTAAATATCGTAAATAACTGTTATTATAAAAATTGTAATTGCAATAATAAACTTCGGAGCACATAGATGTAGATAATTTAGTCATTATATAATATTTTGCTCAGATTAACACTCTTAAAAAAGTGCCATATTGTAGTATGTCAATGAAGATGCTTAAATATTTTTATAGATGGCGATTCCTCTTGCATAATTTTCCGTCCTAATAAGCTATTACAAGGACATCTCGATATACTTATATTGAGAATAAATAAAATGTAGTTCATTTTGATACCTTAGACACGAGAAATATATATTTTTTTCATAATTTTCAATCAATTTATGTCTATGATAGTTTGATTTGTGACAATCATATGTAACTTGAGGAGCAAGTTTTCTGGGATTGTAACGGCGTTGAACACCTTCCAAGCCTAACCCGCCCACCCTTACGCGCATGGGCATATGTTAAAATCAAATATTTTTTACACTAATATTTTACATGTAAGTTACTCAGTAGTGGTCAGTTACTTTCAATTTGGTCTGAATACCGGTGTTGTTAAATTCATTAAGAGATTTCAATTAGCTACTAAACTTTTTTGTTTGTATAAATTCATCGTGTGATTAAAATAATCTAACGTTCTTTACAAAATTCAAATAAAATTATTATAAAACAATAAAAATACCTCGTAACAATTTAACAAAATAGTTCGAAAGTTTCGAAGAAATTTCAATAAGGTGTCCCTTTTTAAAATATGATCTAGTTTTAAATCAAATCAAATCAGCTTCACGCTGAATCCCGCACATGGCACCTGCCAAAGGCAGAGGGGAATTAGGAACCTAGTGTTAAGATACTCCGTTCCACTTCCGTTCCCCACTTTCCGCCGAATTTGAGGCATTGCGTCTTGAGTGGCGGAACTCAACGCCGCGCTTTTGCCTTATTACCAGAGCGGAGAAATGAAACATTAGATATTTAATATAAAAAATATTAAGTATTTCATTCATCCTCGAGTGAGGATCGAACCCACAACCGTCGGTTACAGTCACACGCTTGTGCCGCTACGCCACGACAGGCCTCAAAGTCTAGTTTTAAATGAATTATATTTAACCGTATTAACCGCGCATATTGCTCTCTATACATTCTTGGAAACCCGAGGTTTCGAACACTTCGCAGCAGTCCGTGGTCACGGGTAGGCATCCGTCTGTCAGTTGATATAATTATTATATCAAACGCCAACGCCAACTAAGAAATAGTTCTTAATCCTTGCAAAATGCGTAGTGTTCGAAACCTCGGGTTTCCAAGAATATATAGAAAACTATATACGCAGTTATTCCGGTTAAATTTGTATCATTTAAAATGTGTTATCGCGATCGAAATGCCAAAAAAGATCTTTTTAAGGTATAATTTTTGTATTCTAAATCTCTAAGAAAATAATAGAATCAACGAATGCTTTCGTTAGTTATTTAACTAATCATCATAATAAGAAAGGGCAAGTTTTATTTTTAAACAATCATGTTAAAAAATAAAACTAAAGGAACATATATGTCTATGGTGAACGCTTCATTATGATAAGTTATACAAACATTATATATCTAATAATGCTAAAACGCAAGAGGCACTCGATTATATCGACGAATGTCAAGTGGTGTAGTGAAATACACAACTGCGTATGCTGGTTATTTTGGTTATTTCATTTCAAACTATTCGTAATTGCACCGAAGTGCTCGACATGATTTACATAATTTTAATGAGTTTTATGCATAGCTGTTATCTTTGACTTCTGAAAAGCAATTTAAATTTAGAATATAATAAAGATAAACTGGGTAGTCGCGTAGTGGCAATGTGTGCGATTGTAAACGCGATAGTTGTGGGCTCTATTTCTAATGGGGGTAATAAAATAAAATAAATATTGTAATGAATAAAATATTTTACATTTTTATTTTGCTGATCATTCTTTTCCGGAAAATTTTTGGAGCCGTTGGTGTTGGCCATCCAATGCTCCAAAAATTTTCCGGGAAAGAAGGAACAGAGCGTAAATGGAGAATAGAGTGGATTAATATTAGGGTTCCAGGTTTCCTCTATAGTGACATAGTATGAAGCTAATGACGGTTGTTTAAATTGCTCCGATCCATTTAAAGGAATATTTCTACGTATGATTATATAATTTGTAAATAGAGATATACAGTATATTACTTAACATACATGAAACGTACCTCGTATAAAGCGGCGAGATGGTTAGACGTCGCAATCAAGAATGGCTGGTTGACGCCAGGGTGATCCAAGTCATGTGCGACGGCGGCCAGAAGCGACGCCATAACTTCAATTGGCTCCAAGAAGTCGTGAATCTAAATAAGTTTTATATCACAAATTTTCATTTATAGCGTAAATCTTTGGATAATTTATTGAGAATAAAATTGTCCAATATATATATATATATATATATAAATATATATATATATATATATATATATATATATATATATATATATATATATATATATATATATATATATATATATATATATAACGCCTAGTTATCGCCTCCAAAAAGTAAATAAATCGTTTATGGGTCTGAGTATACTTAAGAAATTAATTTTAATTAAGAAAGCGTACTACACTGTCCAAGAATATTGGAATGATAAAAATGTATTTGATTAAGATCATTTGAATTCCATGCACGATAATCACCATTGTATTAAGCACTGAAGTTGTAACGTTATTCAATATTGAAAAGAGCAACCGTCGAGTTTCTTGCCGGCTCTTCACAGCAGAACCGCGTTCCGAGCCGGTGGTAATTTTATGTTTCGTGACGATTCAAAAGTGCTTGTTAAAGTCTATTTCAATACAGAATATTTTGAATTCTTGAATACAATGAAAAGTAAAATTTCTTCTAAATTAATAATTAATTTTGTCGAATAAAATATTTTAAATTAACGTGACTAACTTATTACCCTATTTAAATAAAATAAGCAAGTCTGATCAGCGCATACAAACGCACAGCCAAACAAAAAAAAATATATATAAAACACTATTTTGGTTCCTATTACATTAATAAACATCCCTTATCCATAGTCATCGGTTTGCAGATTTATTATAATTATAGATTCAGCCTTTTTAGCATATCAATAATGATGACGATGACAAATAATATGGAAGCAGCTTGGTCATCGTGTCGTGCGAGGCGCGTACCTACGAGTACCTATGCTATATTGCCTATACTTACGAAACGAATTAATGGTTCAAATTGAAAAACATTTTTGTGTTGGAAAGTACATTCCGGGCAACCTCATATCTTGCTCTGATTAATAAGAGAATAATAATAATAAAAAGTTTTGCAAAAACGATGAAAAATATAATACAATTTATTAATATAATAATTAGTAATGTAGTTCAAGCAGGGAAGCCCCAAACGGTTCGTGCCACAAGCTAGTGTACAATCAAATTCTCAAGATATGATGTCAATAATTTAATTAGTCATTAAACATACGAAGTCTCAATTGAATAGCTCAACTACTTTAGATTTTATTGATATCTAAAATAAATCGATTTCGTCACTGGCACACTCACTGATGATCATCAAAATGTTTGGCTACTTCCTGAAGTGCTGAAAACAGCTGAAATTTGGTATGTAATCTAAGTTTAGTATATAACCAACAACAAAATTCATAAACTTATAACTTTCGCCCCCATTCTCTAAAGTGGGGGAGTGTGTGGAAATTTGAATGAGACTCAGCAATTTTATGACTTAGGACATGAAAGTTTACACGGGACTGTAGACAGTAACAAATTACTACTACTTACATGAACCTCCGCCTTAATCAAGAGTCTCTCATCATTATTTACGCCCTTTGATGACGAGGTGGGCAAATCTACTGTGAGTACTTTTAATCAATACGATTAATACTAAAAAGAAGCCTGTCGTGGCGCAGCGGCACAAGCGTGTGGCTGTAACCGACAGGTTCTGGGTTCGATCTCCAGTCGAGGAAAATTTAATATTTTCAATTTAAATATTAATAATGTTTCATTCTTCGCTCTGGTAATAAGGCCAAGCGCGGCGTTCAGTTCCGCCACATACGCAAAGCCTCAAATTCGGCGGAAAGTGGGGATCGGAAGTGGAACACAGTGTCTTATCACTAGGTTCCCGGGTTCCCTCTGCCTGGACCCTGCCTCGTGCGGGATACAGCGTGAAGCTAAAAAAAAGACACTAAAAAGACTACATAGCAACTTACAAAAAGAACTGAAATCCCACCAAAAACATTTCATGTAAAATGTTGCCAAGACGACCACATAAGGTTTGCCCTGCGAAAAAGATATCAGATCTCATGTAGAGCCTAGTTTCTGAATCTACACGGCCTAATTCTACTGACCCAAGCTTCACAAATTCTTTATATCAGTAAAAATGCATGGCTTGGCTGTTCCGATACTGATACGGTAGCGAAACTGCGAAGCCATACATTTTTACTGATATGTAGAATTTGTGAAGTTTGGGTCGGTAGAGTTAGACCGTGTAGTTTCAGAAGCTTGGCTCTACATGAGATCTGATATCTTTTACGCAGGGCAAACCTTATGTGGTCGTCTTGGCAACATTTTACATGAAATGTTTTTATGACATCTCAAAATATGTTAGGATATATATGTTAATAAAATATTAAATCTAAAAACTACTAAATCTAAAAATATCTTATACAATTTCCTTAGTAAGTATAGAAACAGTTCATGAAATAATTGTACATTTAAACATCCGAGCTCAGAGATAACTTGTCGACAAATTGTATTGTATGTTTCACAAACTGAACTGAACTGCATTGAACTACTGCATTTTTCTTTACTAAGTGTGGAATAACACTTTAAAAATAGTGAAAATATCCAAGGCTATTTATTGAATTAAAGAATAATTAAAGAATAGAAGAGCTTGTCTTTTCATTTTATTCGTCTTAAGGTATAAGGTGGTAAGCTACTTTTTATATCCTATATTTTGCTATATTAACAAATAAAAATTAAATAGAGATGAAATAAATATTTTATTATATTTTAGTAAGAGAACTTTCAGTGACAATCGATTTGAAATATGTATTGTTTGTTATATTGGAATGGATATTTACTGACAATACTTTTACGAAACAATACACTCTCTTTAATAGGAGATAGTTTTGTGCGCCAGCATTTTGATGTGATATATGGATCACTTGATTTGAACAAGGCAGTGAATTTTTGTATTTTTCAATTGGAACATTTTTCACAGTGATATTTTTCAGGTTATCTATATATAGTTATTTATATCTCAAATTTGAAACCTAATAATCAACACAATTATAGCATTAATGTTAAGTATTTTCTGTCAATAATGGTTGAAAATCCTATTATCATGTTACTGATGTTTAAAGTAGTAAGTTAGGGAAAGCATTGGACACTACGTATAATTAAATTCCAATTCCAACATCAAAATTATTATCTATAATTAATATTTTTGAATATTTTTTCTATATTTCACGCTGCATCTCAGTTTGTTATAGTAAGTGTAAAGACATTACATTCCGTTCCCCACTTGTAAGTCAACGTAATTGATTCTTGGCTAGAAATCAATCAAGAAGTAAAAACTAACAGTACAAATCAATAGAAATAAAGAAGAAATTTTCTTAAGGCGGTATGCTAATATCTCTGGTGAATTAGACTGGCTGTTATAGTATCATATCAGGCGATATAAACCTATAATTATTGGCGTCAACAAATTCAAATATTTTTATTCAAAATAAGAAGTTACAAGCTTTCTTTTTTTGAACGCCATTATAAAATCATTAATAATCAACCTTTAACACATAAACGTCTTTTAACAACTTTTTTAAATTGTGAAATAGAAAATTCTCGGATATTTTCAAGGATCCTACTATAATATCTATACACCCTGTCCCATAAAATAACTACGGACTCGACGCAATAGAGTTACAGGCGCACTAAGTTTAAGCCTATTTCAAGTATTAATATTACGTACATCACTGATTTTTGTAAATTTAATAATATTTTTCTTAACATACATAACATTTTTAAAAATGTATAGAGAAGCAACGGTCAATATGTTATTTTTTTTAAATTTCCTTTAAAGAATCTTTAGGGTCTAATCTCATCGCTTACTGTACAAGTTTAATCATCTATAGTGAATTAGTTTTCTCGTTAAACAATGTTTATACTAATACGTATTAGTGTTCGAGTAGGTTCCCCAAATTTCCGATTAATACATGAGACAGTGCATGTTAAGAAGTGGAACTAAACACAATGAAATTTCCTTCGTTATAAAGCAAAGAATTGAAAATATTAAATATTTCCTTCCGCAAACCGTCGGATCTGAAGTCACTCGTTTTGTGCACCTTCGCCACGGCCGCTGACTTTTAGCTAATGTTAGATTATATAACTGTTTCTATCAAGGAATAATAATAACAGCAAAATACTTACATATATGTTTATATTAAATTACATAGTCTGCTCATGTGCAACTACATAGTCATCTCCATTAACTCTAGACTATAACCTATTGGATGACTTGCACTTTTAATTATGAAATGAAAATTACTATAATACTGTTTCATGAAAAATGCAGCGCTTACATTAATAAGTCGAAAAAAATACCGAAACAATTTTGAAACTCCGCGGACTCACAGGATTATCTGAAAAAATAGTGACAAAGCAGACTACATGATTCACTGTTCCTTCGGCTGTGGTGGCCATTTCGCACGGATTGAGGTATCTATGCCTGGATATCATTCGAATTCGAAACGTATGCTGTTGAAATCTTAACCGAACAAGTTAACAAAAATAGTGCATTAATTTTACTTTGTACTTAAATTTTTTGTTACTTCTTATTTGGAATTTAAGTACGGGATTACTTCCATCTAATGCTATATTAATATCACTTATAGATGAAACGAGCTGCTAAAATTTTATACCAAGTATTAGGCAATGTCAAACTAAGAAATGTGGCATATACTTTGTCTTAGAATAATAGCCATATAATAAAAAAAAAACATTGAACCATTCAGAACCATTTCGTGCTTGAAAAGGCAAACAACAGACAAACGGACACACGGGCAGGAGAACTGAGGGATAGATATATACTCGTATATTTTTCGGTGTAATGTACAGAATTGACACTTTTCTATCTTTTTATACAGCGTGTCTCAAAAGAAATTATATATTTGATCAGCTTTCTGCGTGAACGCAATGCATTAGAGGTGCGCGGGGGTATGTCATTGATAGCCTGGCTCTTGGGAATTTAGTCGCTACGGAGCGTATCTCGGGAGCATAGATCATCGCTTCAACGCATTTTGCGCAAAGATCTAAAGCTGCACCCCTATAAAATTCAATTGGTGCAGGAGTTGAAGCCCCAGGATCCTATTAAAAGACTAGAATTCGTAAACGAGATAACTGAGAGATTACAAACGTTCACCAACATCATATAGTCTGATGAAGCTCATTTTCATCTGAATGGTCATGACAGGCAAAATCGTCGCTATTGGAGTAAAACTAATCCGAAACGCAAGCATCAGAGACCTCTTCAATCGCCAAAAGTAACCGTATGGGTTGCAATGTCATCGCGAGGAATAATCGGCCCATACTTTTTTGAAGACGCGGGGGGACGTGCACTTACGCGCCACGAAATGGAAGCCATCACTTAACGTATTTGCCAAGCCGTCATAAGAAATTTTAGTGTTAGGTTGAATGAGTGCCGTGAACGCGAGGGTAAACATTTGGATGACATTATTTTTAAAAAATAAATTCTCAAAGTCTGTATTTTAGAAATAAATAAACATTTTACTAATAAACTACTGTTTTTTTAGTGATATTTATAAATATAAAATTTCTTTTGAGACACCTTGTAGTATTAATAGTCTACGTAGTACGTACACCAGATATTGATGACCATTAATTAATTTGTTTATTGCCCTCGTAAGTACAGTATAAATGAATAGGATTACGACATTATTTTTTACGTCTGTAGAAATGTATGCAATGTAAGCTGTATTCATAAACAGGGATTTAAGAATCATTATCGAATGGAGGCACAGATGATACGGACGCATAGAATTATGTTGTGAGAAAGTGAATTTCCATGTTGTTGACCTCAAACTACCTGGTTGACATGCCTGTTCAGAAGGATATGAAGAGAATCGGTATACAGAAATACAAATCAACGAAATATGTGGCGCCGCATGATAAGGAGAGCCATTCCGTGTCACGGAAAAAAGCGCGAGCAAAAAAGAACAAAAATTATTGAATTAGTCAATGATAATCTACTTGACATAGTTAGATTTTGATTTTTTTTATCTTAGGAATATAGCTTCTGATTTCTAACTGTAGTATATTTATATTATTGTCATGTCTTTAGCAGGTAATAAATATAAATCTATTGACGTACGTATTATAAAAATCAGTAAATAATTTTGGTATATACAACGCCACATAAAAGTTTTGTAACTCTTATATGGATATTTATTTCAAAGAATTTTATTTCTATTGTTATTGAAAGAGGCAGCTTTAATATTTAGTCTTTTTCATTTTCATTTCAGATCGATAATCTTTGACATTAACCTTAGTCCGGAGGAAATGGCGTTTTTCTCCAAAATTTCCTTATATTGCTCCTGATACAATACCTGTTTCTTGCCTTTTCCTTGGCTTCTATACAAAAGCAATAGAATATGCAGGTGTGCAGATTACTATTTATCACCAATATTTTCTAAAATATTTACTAATAACAAAAGTTTTTATTAGTGGTTACAAATAACCTACCTAGATACATTCTAGCTTAGTGGATTAATCTACATACGCAAACCTTTCCAGCCAAGTAAAATAGCTAGAAAAGTGATATATGTGTTATACACGATACATATTTCTAGCTGCTAGCTAACTTGCTGCTTTTGAGCTCTTGACAAATTATATATACATATATGGTACATTTATTGAAATCTTCTAGTTTATTAAGTATTTAAAAATTCAATAATTTCGATCACACTTTTATTTATATATTAACGTTCAAAGACAGGAAATATTGTCACTGATTTACTCACTCATGGATATTCTAGATGATCTCGTTACTTAAGGCGCTTTGGACCACCTTACTAAATATTTGTCTTTGTTCCGTTATAAATTTAGATCTCTCATTAGCTATAGTAGTAAACTCTTTAAGACATTGTAAGGGGATCTGGTAGACCGAAGTCAATAAGAGAATTGCCTACAATCGAAAATACAATATCCTGTATAAAACAAAGGGTACTATTAATTGCTTTTTAATGTGTTGGTTTGATATTGCCTTCCAAATTACGCCTAGGAGTACGTAAAAATCTTCTAATAAAAATGTTTAGTTCTCTTCTTCCCACCAGAAGGATTTGAGATGGCACAATATACTAACATTACAGCAAATAACTGCTGTAAACGACTGGGACTGTCAATAACGTGAGATTCCTCAAGACTGTGGCCCCGCTGGATATTGTCTTCAAGTAGCCAAAGCGCCCTGCAAGTTGCTTGAAACGAAGGATGCTCTACGCCATCAATAGTTTTTAAAAAGGAAAATCAGTCCTCGAATAACGTAGAGCAACATGGGCAAATAGTAACATTCTCCACTATTAGGATGCACTCTGTGTAGTCTGCCAAGAACAGCATCTGGCCACATTTTTTTTCTTCGAACATCGTTTTGTGTTCACTTTCAACTATTATTTTATTTGCAAGTGATAGATTTTGATGCCTCTAAGTCACAAGTTGTATTAATCACATATCATTATACGCATAAAAATTACCACAATATGGCGGCGTTTACCCCTCCGTTGCGTAGGACGCAGGTTTGACGTGTTCTATTACAATTTTTTATTACTCTTTTTTCGTAAAAAAATTAACATGCAAACACCCTTTTTTCTTCAAAATATCTTTGATTTTCGGAACAAATACTTACTTTAAATGAAATAAATTTAACCGGATTAATCCTAATTAATCGGTTTTTTTTAAATCGATATACGCGATTAATCCGTTTCAATTTCTTTAATTTAAAACTTTTTTTTATCATTTTAACACAGTATAAAACATTAAAATTAACTATCAAGTTAAAAAAACTTTAGCTAGCGCTTTTCTATATTTTTTATATCTATACTAATTATAAAGCTAAAGCTTGTTTGTTCGCTTGAACGCGCTAATCTTAGGAACTTCAGGTCCGATTTGATGTTATATTCCTAGGACTATTTTATTCCTTTCTAATTATTATACAAGAAAAATAATTTGTACTTATGTGTTTAAAATCAGGAAATATTTTTAATATTTCCTAAGTTTTAAACACAAAAGTTCAATTTCCAAGCTATCTCTTTGTTTTTTGTAATTTTCAAAAAAACAAAAACGGCTATAGTAAGTTTTCCTTAAGCAGTACAACAACAATAGCATATTACATGACTTTGCGTAACTGTAACTATATAAAAAGCGCATGCAGGAAAGCGTAAGTTAACCCTGTAATATTTTTTGGTTGATACTAACTCCACTTTTATTATTAATTGCGAGATATAATAGACTATCCAAGAGTTTTAGTAGTTCCTGAGATTAGTGTGCTCATCAAAATGAATTTTCTTTTTTCTAATGTAAGTGTAGTATGAAGTACCTATACATCTACTTAGTTTGACGAAATTGGAATCTGTCATTTTCATACGATTTTATATTGTTTTCTTATATTCGCGTCAATATTTTACTAGTATTAAAATAGAGGGGGACAGTAAAGAGAACCGAATTAAAGTGAATACAATGTTAAAAATACTCCATACGCTTGCTTAGATATTTGGCTATTGATAGTTACAATAAAACTTCTGTTTGTGACAGACAAATATCTGGTCATGCACGTAGTATTGTATATAAACAAGACGATCAAAGCAGTAATTGAGATAATTCAAAGAGACTGCCTGATAATAGAAGATTTTATCTCGAGACAAGATAGCACCTAGAGAACTACGTCGCGTATTTGAAAAAATGACTTAGGGCTTGCAGCCTATAAGAGATGCACTAGTAATTTTGAAAAAGAACAAGGTGGCAAATAAAACAAAAAATTAAGCGGTACGCCAAAGTTACAAACAAAGTTTTTTTCAAATGAGAAAAAGAAATGACAAAACGACATGTCTCTATTTATGCTACTATAGCTCTAAATAAGCTTCCCAATCAGTCAAACTTGGTTAGAAACGAAAGTTTCTTAGACTTCATTACAGTTGAAGAATGATCCTGTCCTGATCTTAATCCACTAGATTATAATTTATGGTCAGTTTTACAGAGTAAGGATGGCTATAACTACCATGCTAATTTGAAGTCCTTAAAACAATACATACTATTGGCCGTAAAGAATGTTGTCATAGAAAGAGCGCGTGCTGCCATTATAAATAGACATCAACGTTTAAAGAACGGTATTACTGCTAATGAAGACCACGTTAAATAACCGTTATATTCTTAATGATTTTACTTTAATATTACTCTAACATACTGTAACATTATTTCCTTGTAATAACATGTATGGGAAGACTCAGTGTACGAGGTGTGTTCAAAAAGTATCGCGAATTTTAGATTTTCGCGGGTTGCGTATATTCGAATTTTGATTATTTGTGGCGTTATGTTGGCACTCATGTCTCTCACTTATGACGACAAGTTCGGTCATTTTGAATGTTCAGTAAAATGTTGACAGCTGCTCAAAATGTGCTTGCACATGTTTTGGCTCGTCTTAGATTTTTACATGTTCCAAAAAAAAGGCCCACAAAACCTATATCAAATTATGTGTGAAAAACGAAAATAAGTGCGTGGGTGCATTTCGAATATTGGCATACGCAGAAACTACCTTGGACCGAAGCAACGTTTGTCGTCGGAACAATATGTTCTCAGAAGGCAGAGAAGATGTGAGCGACGAAGAGCATGCCGGAAGCCTGCTTCAAAAACTTCGATTGCAGGAGCGTGGTGCTTCATGAGTTCTTGCCACAGGGTAGAACGGTCACGGAAAGGAATATTACGAGAAGCAATCCGCCAGAAACGCCCGTATTTATGGAAAAACTAAGATTGGTTTTTGCACCACTATAACGGCCCCCGCTCACATTTCGTTGCTTGTGCGCGACTTTATTAGCCAAAAATAGCACACTTACGATGCCACATCCATCGTATTCCCCAGATCTGCCCCTTAGTGACTTTTCCTTGATCCCGACACTAAAGAGGCCCATGAAAGTACGACGCTACGCTACAATTTCAAAATGATAGTGTATTTTTAATTTTTTATATTGATAAAACGTGTATTTAATCATATTTAATAAAAAGAACGAGGCGAAGTTTGAATTTTGTTTTTGAATCCGGATTAAGTGAGAACTCCGAAATAAAAACTAGCCTTTATGTCGCTTTACACCCGTGTGAAATTTAATCAATATAGCTGTTTCGAAGATTACGTAAGAAAAACAAAAGGATAGATAGACAAAAAATTTAATAATTTGTCTCTATTTTAGTATAATATAAATAACTATATTAAATCAGGAAATAATGTCTATTACTACATTAAGCATATTATACCAATAAGATAAGCAATAGCGCACCTTCTTTTGTTGCAGGAAGCAGTGCATGGCCTGAGTGACATCGGCGGCGTGGATTGAGTTGTGGTAAGGGTTGGTGCTCCGATAACCTTGCTCAATTAGGGTGATCAGTTTGAAGACTTTCAATATGTCCAATTTGAAATACGTAATCAGCCCATATACGTGAAAGAGATGAACAACCAGCACTGGCAAGCACCGACCTGTACAGAACATGTATGTAATTGTAATTTACGTGATTATACCTATTAAGTTAAGTAATATTAAAATATATAGGTGATATCTCAAATAGATAGGTACATAAGGTAAATATGATTTTTTTCCAAATGTAATAGATCTTAAAACAATGATTTCTTAAATATTTGAGTGTTTGTTGGAGTGTCTATAGCGCATGTAGTTAATCCCAGAAACTTTAATTGAAATTGTTGGAACTTTACTTTCTAATGTAATAATATTGTCTTTAAAATGATAATGTTATTAAAATACGTAAAGTATGTAATTTAGTTAAGTAAATATATAATCAAGTAGTTCAATAGGGGAAAAGCGAACACTTACGTAGTTTTAAATATAATACAAATTTTATTATAATTATAATACATCAATGATTTCTGGCGTAAAACGAAGGCTTGCTCGTATTACTATTAAGATTTATTAAACTTACTTGTTTTGTTTTCACTTACTTTCGTGTACGTTCTATTAAAACATTACATTGGATATCATAAGGCTACCAAACAATATTTATTGAAAAGATTGCTTTAATATTCATCTCTTTTATTTTTACAAAATTCTTAACTACTAGGATTTACTTTCACATTATTAAAAGTAAGAAAATTGTAAATAATTGACACAAATACTTAGAAAGACTAGTAGCATTACACTCCTCGTAACGGTGTCACTAATATATACTGTGTGTGTGTATTTTTTCAAGACATATATGACTTTGTTTTCATAAGTGACATTTACTGCAATTATTATTTCACACTTATTTATGCTACGAACATAATAGGAAGATTTCCAATGACCCTGTTTGGAAGGGAAAATCCGTCAACAAGGCCGTTTGAAATTATATATATGGACCGTTTATTTTGAAAGTGGTGTAAGTCCATATACTCTTGTCTCGAGAAAATTAGAGGTTAGCATATCTGACAATTAAAAAATTCAGGCAAATTGTATGAAGTCCGGCAATTTTATTTTATTATATAGATTTGTTTTAGGCGAATTAAACTACAAAAATACATATTTATGGGCTGTAAATGGACTTACACCACTTTCAGAATTAAGCAACTGTAAAAATCGTTTAATTTCTATCTTAAAAAATCAAAAGGCACTAAAAATATACTTCATTTTAATCCAATTTTGTTTACAAATACTCATGAAAAGACATAAAATTTAATTTTAGACACTAATTACGTTGTCAAAATTACATGATACTGATAGTATTTACTTTTGCTCTGCATGTGGCAGTGTTCCGAAATATGCATGATGCAGCGGAGGTATATAGGGTAGTAACTGCTTCATATATTTATATTTTTCGTAAGAAATAAGACTGGCATTTTCGTACAAGGGCGCCAGGCCGATTTTTAGCCGATTTTTAGCCAGTCTTCCAGGACGTGTGGGTAATAAATGTATAGTTTTAAATGCTACATCCTTCATTGATGTTTTATATAAAATAATATATGGTGCACTTTTGAGAAACCTCAACCAAAATATTTGCAACCAGTTGACATGTTCTCCATTAGTGCTCTTCTTTATCTGTTTTTGAATAGCATTTTGAAGATTTTTTATTTAAACGAAATTCCCTCTTTTCACTTTATGTAAAATGAATTTGTCATGTTTTCTATATTGTTTTATAACACCATAACTGTCAAACGAGTTTTGCTCAGATGTGAAACGCAAATAAAGTACGAGTTTAGAGAAAACTCAAATGAGAAACAAAAAGTAGCAATTGAGCACGGTTTAAAATTTTCTTAACGTCAAATTCTCTATTCAGAAACCAGCTGTTAGCGCGTAAAATGGCAACGTACGATAAAACAAATGAATAAAAAAATAAAAGACTACTGATCGGCAACCATCTGTTAAGCCTCTTACCTCTGTTAATTGGACTTACACCATTTTCATAATCAATGAGTATGCAATTTCATTTACTAAGCGATTTTTATTTTAGTTGTATAAAACATGGGATTTTTTTTTAAGAATAAACGGTTCATATATATAACGGTTATATATATATATATATATATATATATATATATATATATATATATATATATATATATATATATATATATATGTGTGTGTGTGTGTGTGTGTGTGTGTGTGTGTGTGTGTGTGTGTGTGTGTTG
>DWMZ01000329.1:0-25329 GCA_018249855.1 Eueides tales michaeli | reverse complement strand
GGACATCCGGTCCCCGCGGTACCCATGTTCAAGCAACCAGACCCGTGGGTCCGGTTGCGACCTGACTGTCCAGGGGTAACTAAACAGCCAGGGCCTGTGTCGCCTAGATTCCTCTAGGCACGCGAACAGACAACCGTCGAGGTACTAACAAAAGCCCACCTCTTCCTTACTACTGTCCGAGCGGCCCCGCCCCTTTGAATACAGATACCCTCCAAAGCAGGTACTGGAATCAGTTTGCGGCCGCCCGGTTTTAAGGGTGCATCCTGTAAGGTCCGAATGCACCCGATATTTCTGGCCTGTCGAAATTTGTTAGACTGATATTTTTTTTTTATGGAAAAGACACAGCAAACGAGCGTACGGGTCACCTGATGGTAAGTGATCACCGCCGCCCACGGCCCCGTGTAGCACCAGAGAAGTTACAGGAGCGTTGCCGGTCTATAAGGCGTGCTCTCCGAATTATGCCTAAGAGAAAGTAAAAATCTTCTGGTAAAAATGTTTTGTATTTTTCCCCTAATCTGGAAGGATCTAAGATGGCACAAACCATTATAGTGAATAACTGGTCAAAACTACTGAGACTGTCACTGACGCAAGATTCTTCAAGACTGTGGCCCCAGTGAATATCGTCTTCAAGCAACCAAAGTGCCCTGCAAGTTGCTTGAAACGAAGGATGCTCTAATCATCAATAGTTTTTCAAAAGGAAAAAGAAGTTGGTTCTCGAACAACGTAAGGCAAGTCCCGAAAATAGTAACTATTAGCCACTGTACATCTTTAATTAATGCTATATTGTATTTTTTCTTATAGTTTAGCTGGGCTTTTATGATTGTTCATGGAACGTTTCATATATATCTTCGTTTTAAATATATTAATGTAAAATGCTCAGTCACGCCTTATAACTTTTGTTAAAACATCATTTCATTATTTATTATACTTTAGCTAGACCTTTATGATTGTTGATGAGATGTTCTAGATCTTCGATTTTAATATGTCAATGCAAAATGCTCATCACCGTTTACAACTTTAGTTATGAAGGTATTTAATTATCTCTTATAGTTAATCTGCCCCCTGCTGTTCTTCATCAGGTATGGAAGTATTCGAAATCAAATATAGCCTAAGTCCTACCCAGACCAAATAGCTATACAACAGAACAAAAATTATTGAAATCGGTCCAATAACTCAGAAGACGTGCTGATAAGCAGACAGACAAAAACTCTAGAAATTGTAGATTTGTATTCTTTTACTTATTTTAATACATTGGTACAGACTCGAATTTTTTACTGTTTTATTATAATATAGATTGTGCTGGCGGCTTTTGTCAACTCAGTTGGCGGCCGGACCTTGCGCAAAGTGGCAGTGGAGCAAGACGTATAATTATCTTTTATGGTAGTTCTAATATGATCATCTTTCTAGGGTTAATATAACATTTTATATTTACGTACTACTATGAAAATATTTAATTTTATATTAACTACATTAAGGAATTGAATAGCATGAAACTACCTCCTTTTCCTCAGTACGGTCACAGCGTCTCTGTTAACCGCACAGTTAGAAGCCACTGTGTTGGGATAACGCACCACTACTAGCAAGTACTGGTCAGTTGATGTCACAATTTCTACGAGACATTCGTAGTCTATGTCACTGAGAGAACGGAACACCTGCAATTGTTAAAAATGTTTAATTATGTACAGGATAAATCGGAATAGATGCCCAGCTACTAATTTGATTAAAATAAGTACAATATTTTTACTATCAACGTGAACTGTAATATATAACTTTGTGTAAGAACATATTTATTTCTAGATTCACTATATTTCGCATATACACTACCGGCCAAAGTTTGAGACTATTGTAAAAAAACATGAAAAAACAAATAAACTTCAACATATTTAAGACTTTATGGAAAACTTAATTTATTTTTATGTTATACATAAGATTTAAAACTAAAAAAAGAAAACGTCTTGACGAATACTGCTGTACTTAACAAAATACACACAAGAGAGCTTAAATAGATTTTTCTTCGAAATATCCTCCTTTGCACTTTATTACTTTTTTTACCAATCTAGGCATGCGAGCAATTAATTTATCTGTAGTCTTTTGCAAGATACTATTCCAGCTTTCCTCCAATACATTCCACATGGTCTGCTGTGAAGATGGTCATTGTTCCCGAACGTTTCGATCGAGCTCTTCCCGCAAAAGTTCAACGGGATTAAGATCGAGGCCTTGAGGTTGCCAGGTCATGTTTTCTAATACATTTTCCGATTGTATTTTGTTTAAATAGCCTACGTAATTTCGAAGTATGTTTCGGATCATTGTCTTGTTGGAAAATAAACCCTCAGCCGATTAACCTTAGGCCGGAGGGCGTTTTTCTCCAAAATTTCGGTATATTGCTCCGTTCTCATTATGCCTTTGATTTGGACTAGATTTTCAATCCCATAGCCAGACAAACAACCCCAGACCATAACTGATCCGCCACCATGCTTGACAGTCGGCTCTACACACTGCGGCATCATCTTTTGACAATGGCAGATCGCGTTTTAACACTAATTTCCGAAACTTTTCCCATTTTAGAGATGTCTTGACTATAGGAACCACAAAATCAGACTAACTGTGGATATTCGTAAATGACCAGAAAAATGCAAGGTTAAAATAATTATTAAACATATTTTGAGAATTTAGAACAATGGTATTGTAAGTTGATGTAAAAAAAAATAATAGCGCCAGCTGCGGTAATGAGGTAATAAATTTTTGACAATTGATCTGTCGGCCTACTGCTTCCGCGGCTGACATTGAAGTTTGGATGCCCTTTCCTTGGCTTCTATACAAAAGAATAAGCTTTAAGGCAATCCAAAGGGACAATAGAATATGCAGCATGCAGAAGATGCAGATTACTATATATCACCAATATTTTCTAAAATATTTAGTTTTTTGATCGGTAGTGTAATAGTATAGGCATACATTAACTTAAAGCAATCTATTCTCATTACTCAGTTATCGGCCAATTCACAAGGCAATACCTTGTAAATAATGAATAATTTAGAGTGCCGAAGCTCAACGCCGCGCTTTGTCTTATTTTCTTAACCTAAAAAAACAATTACCAGACAAAGCGCGGTGAATAAAATATTTTGTCACTTCGTTGAATATGCAACCCAACCAAAACCGTCATGTTTACAGGCAGACGTTAGTGACTACACTGGCCTCTTCTTCATGTTAAAAAAAATGTTTTCTTTTTTACTTACTAATTTTCACTTTTTATACGAATTAAGAAGCGAAAATATTGCGGAATTCATTACAAATTATGTCAAAATACTAAAAGACGCATGTAGAGCGTAAAAAAGAACATTTGCTGTTTTTTTACTTTAGAAAATATGTCTTTTTTTTTAAATTACGCCCAAATATTGCCCTATTTTTTCAATGACTGTAATATATATTTTTTTTTCCCTGCATTTATAAACAAATTGCATTGCTAAAATATTTAGTATTCAGGAAACGGAGAAAAGAGTGTCTTAAAATTGATTTCCGTTGCCATCGAACTAGATAGGAAAATATGTGTTTTGAAATATATATTAATATTACCAAAGTAACGGTATCCGACATTCCCATTCCATACGACACATCATAGCGAAGACGTCTCGATAACGCACACTCACGCGTTATATCTTTAGGTCTATACAATAAAAGAAGACCACTATTGTATACAGAGCTAATAATGTTTAGTAAAATAAAATTTTCTAATATTACCATTTTTATACACTATATCCTGTATATTTAAAATTATTGTGGAATGTCAAATATTTTGATCCATTATTAAGATTAATATTTTAATCTATTGAGCTATGTAATTTGATGACTAATATTTGTGTATATTTAAGCTGTGCTTCTGCAATAGACGTAATTATATTAGATATCGGCTCCCACTCAGGGGATTAAATTATTTAATATTTTTCATTTCTTTGCGCAGGCAAAAAGACAACGCGGCGTTGATTCTCGAAAATTTGGTTAAAAATAGGAAACGGTGTCTCCTCACACTTTCCTTTATATTCACACAAATCGATGGGAAGGTTTATGACGGCAGCAGGTTAGGTTGCAAAAGCATTAGTAATATTAGTTTATAATTGCAGTGCATATAATATGTCCAGTATAAATAATTTACGCGTAGTTTTCATTATTTCCAATCATGGAAATAGTATGTAAGCACTCAAAAATATATCTTATACGAATTCACATTAAATATCTGAGATATTCATAGCATTACTCTAATACGAATAGCATACTTACATTTGTTACAAATTTCCTGTTTCCTTCGTTTATCTTTATTAAAAAGATAGTGTAAAATACTATATATCTACATTTTCTTCTTCTTTTTTATGTAAATATGTGTAATTATGTATATCATGATGTCATATACCCCGTAAAAACGTAATAGGAACCTAGTTTCAAGTCACTCCGTTCTTTTTTTCCATTTAACTTTTGGGACATTATATGTCCATAGCATAAAAATAAAAATTATTTATACTCGAGTGGGAATCGATCCCACAACCGTGGCGCTTACAGTGGGATACTCCACCACAATAATAAGTATAGAGATATATTTTAGAGAATTCACACACTGTATCAAAAAAAATTGAACAACGGATTACCACTTTCCATGTCTTTTGCCTTTATATCCAATTTCACCCCTTTATATTGCTTGAATTTCAATAAATTTTGCTTAGCGACTACGTCACAATACGCCCTTTTCCCTTCGTATGCTTACATTGTATTTCCATTTTAACTAAAAAAAATTGGTTAAGAATAAGCATGTAAAGGTTGTTTATTTTGACGCTTTTATCGTCTTAATAAAAAAACCTTAACAAGCTTATTTAGACAACGTATATAAATTTGAGCCTAGCTTGATTTGAACCCGCGCCTCTTGAAATCCGACCTGATAGTGGTCACATAAGTATTACCACTGTCAGAACAAGTTATACGTTCTCATCAAACTGCGTCAAAATTCTTATACACTTGTTACAATTTATTGATTTTGTTAACATCTTTGTAGGGAGATTTTTTTTAATATCTCCGCTATTCGAAAATAATTCCTGAGAATTATCGTTTGACAAGGATTCTATTTATTAAATATTTTTATTACTTTAAAGGTATAAATTCACACTTACGAAAGAAAACCTTTACATAGGTCAAAGCATTTATAAGATACTTTAGTATCTACAATACTGTTAGGCTCATATGATAAGCTGAGGCAAGTATGAAGAGGTTAATGACAGTGGGCGAGTCTAAAGAGGTGTGCCGAGACAGTAGCAATTGGCGCTCCGTTTTCTCTGCTACAAGTAAAAGGTAAAGTTATAAGATTTCCTTTCAGAGAGATTTGAATCGGCAATACCCGTCCCGTCCTAACTACGAAGTTGTGACGACGTAAGAACATCAAATTAAAAAAAAATGATTTTATCCATGAAAACAAAAAATACACGCTAGCTATGAATAATTCGATAATATTATGTTACAAAGGGGTGAGTTTCAGGTATAATAAAAGTGTCATCAACAAGAAAACTCGCGCTGTATCCAACACCGTCACAAAAAGGATTTGAGATTTTAAATGCTATTTAGTAACATAACATCTTTTGCCATCATCTTTATTACAATATTATCATATTTTGTAAATATTTTAAAACGTTATTACTCATTTAAAACACTATTTTTTAAAAAGCCTATTCAAGAAAAATTGAACGATGCGGGATTTGAACCCGTGTTACTCGGATGAGTACCCGATTGTAAATATTTGTCCTTTTTTATTTTAATCAATGAAAGCTGGTTTCACGTACGAAAAAATATGACTTAATGTCACGTTCAGCCTAAGCCAAGTGAACGCGGTACAAATGATAGCGAAGCACGATCAGTCTCAACGTTCACATTGTCTCTTGTAATAAATCTGTATAAAAAATAATAATGGATGAGTATAAAAAAAGTTACATGATAAAAAAAAGCTCGCAATATCAAGAGCAAGTAATGTATATAAGTAATGAGATAAAAGTTAAAGTTAAGTAAATTTTGTGTGTTTTTACAACATTACATACAGTTATGTTTTGTATTTCATAAATAAATTTGTAAAAAAACATATAAACTTCAAAGTAAACTAAATGTCATATAACATTTGAAGCCAATATAGGCCAGGGCCTTAGAAAATATTTTGAAGATAAGGGGGCTCTTAGAAATCTCTGTCTATACTAAATAAAAAAGGTTTAAAAGAAAACAGCGTAAAGCTGTTTCCTGTAAACTGTGGGAAAACTGACATTAAAGCTCCCTGAGGCCCATTTTCTGCCAAATTTCATGTTGAGTTATAGGACTTCATTACTTAGGAGAGGTGGGAAATGAAAATAATTTAAATATTTTCCCGTAAGAGGAAATATATCAGTCGATGTTTCACTGTGCTACGACGGCCTGAAAATTAAAGACTTTACGTACCTTTATAATATATGTTCTTAAGCAGTCAAATTAATTCAAGATTCAATAAGCATATCAAAAGTAAAACATAATGAAAAAAAAACATTCTATGAAACCTTTAAAACAATTGTCATTGTCTCGTCACGGGCTTCAATTAAGCCGTCTGTAATGGGGACACTGTTAGAACGTAATTTACGTTTCCCACGTTAACCTTCAATCGTTTCATTTCTTTTGTAAAAAAAAATAATTATGTATTTTTGTTCGTGCGCTTCGGCAAGAATAAGAACGGTGTTGAGTGCCGCCACTCAATATGATATTAAACGGAAGCTCTTGATACTATCCACGGGTTCTCTTTTTTACTCTGTAGTTCGGAAAGTATAAATGGGATCCCCACTGTTGGAAATGCACTTTTTCCTTTTTTTTTCCAATCATTACAGTCAGAGGTGGACAACCTCTGACTGTACCACTTTACTTTACGATAGTTTTATAGACATAGTTATTTCAAACTGTCATAACCGTCTCTACAACGTTGTACATAGACATATCGTTAGTGCTTAAGTTGATGTGGTATAGTAAATCGGTTTACCTTAACAGTTAGATGGTGTTAATGCTAATTGCTCTATTAAGTACTCAGTGTGCCATTTAGTTATTGGTTATTCTACTATATTGGCATAATTTCTATATGTATACATCGCGCAGGGGCACGATTATGCGACTGTAAAAGCGATATGTATAAAACGAAAATGTGTAAATTCGATCTAACTTATCTTAATGTTAGTATTCATTATGTTCTTTTTCTTGAGGCTAGTTAATCCCTTTCTTGCGTTTTCTTAACCTTTCTTTATAATGTGTTACTAAAATCTAATAAAACATGGATATTCCATAAAGTTATATATAGTTTATGTATTTTCTTATCACTTGAAAAATTAAACAGTATAAACTTAAGAATGTACAAAACACTAGAATTTATCAATAGCTAAATACTATACCGCTTACTACAAAAGAAGACACAAAATTATTCTTTATGGAACAATCAAAGCGAGCTAACAGCTTTCTTGGCCTAAAAAATTGTACATAAATATATAAAATTACATTAAATGTAAGCTCTTCATATCACATAAACTTCGGTCGCTCGTTTCGACCCACTTGCTCCGCTACTCTGCTGGTTACCGTGAAAATAAAGTGCAACAACTTATACTATTGATTAACGAGTCTATGTATTCTCGTTTTCGTTTACTTGACTTTTTGATGTAGTTGGTATATATACAAGTGGAGCGTGCAATTTTTCTTGTTAAAGACATTATCGCTGTTCTTCGAAGTGTTGTGGTTTATGCAGTATACTAAATATTTATAACTCTATTCCAAATACAAAATAAATCAGCCAACGTTAAGTTCAAGAACGAACATTATGCAGAAAATACGAAAGTAGCGCACAGTTCCGCCCATCACGAGTCGCCTAACTATATTTAAAAAAAAAATTATGGAAAATATAAAAAGCCTAACACTAGATTTCTACTAGTTAACCTATGATAAGAGAAATAAAGCATACCCCAATTAAAAATTTATGTAATAATTTTAAATTATATATTCATTGTTTGTACTTGTACGAATATGTATGTATGTGTATGTATATAGCGAAGAAGAAGTAGATTGTATATGTAATGTATTTTCTTCTTTAAAATATATTTCAATATAATAACTTTAATACATTTGCTAATAATTTACGAGTGTTCAATTACATAATAAACATTTTGTAGAACACATATTAATAAAAGCTCATCAAAATAAAAAATCGCTCGAACTCTTCTAAAAGTTTGCAGCAATTATTATAATTTACGAACGAGTGAAAAATCGATTTACACTGCAGCTGTTAGGACCATGGGGAAAGTTCATCTTACTTGTAAAATTATACATTAAGAAAGAAATATGAGAAGAGAAACGTAGCCACGAATAGAATAAAGAATAGTTGTGGTAGTTTTTACTGTAAATTAAAGATTTATATAATTAGACTTAGTAAATGATGAGAGTGAGGTTATCTTAGTAGGTGCAATGGGAATTTAATGTTCATTTTTAAAGAAGATTTTTGTAAATTTAAATAAACTTACATAAGCAAGCTCTAGTTTTTATAACAGTCACTACATAAAATAATATTTTATTATCTGTAAAATATGACTATTCAGCGTCTATTAACCTAACATATAAACATTAAAGTACTAAAGTATTTTCATATTACCTTTATTTTTTTTAGCTTCACGCTGTATCCCGCATGTGGTTAGAGTGAACTTGGGATCTAGTCTTAAAAGACTCCGTTCTGTTCTACACTTTCCGCTGAATTTGAGGCATTGCGCCAAAAGTCGAAAAATCATTTAAAATATATTTTCGAAATAAAACAGGCTTTTAACATAAAAGATAATACACGTGCCTCAAATGAAAGGAAACACTTGCTTTAATTGTTACCAATTGAACCTTTTCCGTTTATTCCTTTCAAACGTGTAAACGTCTTTTCTTGTAAACATACAGGTGCTTTGTTGTCTATAAATAATGTTTGATAATAAATAAATTTGTCACTTTCCGCTTGATGTTTCTATTGAAATAAGTAATTTTGTGCCGGTTTGAAATTGAATTAATTGATTTGGTTGTAGGTTCAACTTTTAGACTCGAGATATTTTGAGTTTTAAAAAAATATAATATGATTTTAAAATGTTTCATGTCATATTTACTGAACAACAAGTAAATAAATAGAAATACTGATAAATTTATTTTTTATTATTACTCCATTTATCCGCATTTATCAGGAAAAACAGAGGAAACCTAATGTTAAAATATTAACTAATAGAAATATTGCCTGTTAAGTGGCGGGAATCAACGCTGCAATTTATGTTATCACTGAAAAAATGCAATATTTTTAAAAACTGTCGCGGTTATCGTTTTCTGTAATACAATATTTATATCTAAGAGGTTATTATATCACACGAGAAGTCTAGATTCTTATGATAAATACTAGAATAAGATTCTTGAAAACTTTATAGTACTAGTTATAAACGTAAATTGCATCCACACTATAGTATAGTAGTGGAGTTTCCTATTGTAGAGAAATAACTTTGCCTTTGTTTTTTTTGTATTTTAAAAGACTGAAACTGCGAAACGGGACATTACACTATTTCTTATTAGTTCTAAAACTTTCATCGCACTTACTATCATTTTGAACGGTATCATGAATAAACTGAATTAGACGATAATAAAATAATTCCAAAGTAGCCTTCGGCGCGGTAGCTTCGGAGCAGCCCACTACGCTGCACAGAGCCTGACCGTAAATTCTACAATTTTGACTAATAAGCTACCTACCATACAGGATAATGAGTTATTTTCACAATCCGTTCTGTTCCGTTTTTTTTCTCTCGGCCTATTCTGTCGGTATAATGTGGTACAAAGTGGATGTCTTAGAAGTGATCTTGTAACTAGTAATATCGACATCGAATATTATTGGAAGCAACCATCGTGTTTATTGAGGCATAAAAATACTATTTTTATGCTCGTATCATTCGCAGTAATAAAACACTCAAGGGTAAAATATGTTTAAACGATTTTTTCCTTCACATCGTACATTTTATTAACGCAGTAAAAGTATATAAATGGTAAAACGTTATCGAATGTGTTACAACGATCTTCACCCTCTTATTGGTTTCTTACATATTTCAAGAGATCAATATAAATATAGTTTTTCCTTAAAGAATTTCCTTTGAGTAAAATGTGGCCATTGTTACTAGAATTTTGTATTGATGAAATTGTCTATATATATTTTTATTTAATCTAATTTTAAAGATTAGTTCTATAAATATATGTAATAAAATGTGTAAATGAATGTCAGTACACTAGCCGCATACATACTGAGGCTGTCGTGGAGAACTAGCATAGCATCAAACTGTAAATGCGAAGGTTAATTTTATTACGAAGCAATATAGTATTCTAATAACTTCGCTCTTGTAAGAAAACTAAAAGCACCGTTGAGATCCGCCACTCGACACGCAATATCTCCAAAATTGGAAATAGGGTGTGAAGTGTCTTTACATTAAGATCCCTCTGCCTTACTTTTTATATGCTCAATATAGCATATTCTTAAATAAATCGTTTGATCGATCTATCTTTATTAAAATGTCCGTTACTGTCTTCTATAAGGCAACTTTCTCTTTGAGCTTTGAGCAAGAAACCTTTAAAACTTTTATTCAGACTCATACATCCTAATACGAAAGTTATTAACATTTGCTTTACTTAATATTTATATTAAAAAAGAATAATTGAATTTTATGAACATAATATTGTGAAGACAAAACTTGTTAAAACTTATTTATGAGACCATTACTGCACAGTTGTTAAATATCTAAATATATACGTTAGTTGAAAGTAAAAATTTGTTGAGTCTTGTAGCATAAAATACACATTATTTTTTTAAATGATCGGATAATAGAGAACAGATGAAAGGAAACATTGAGTATGCTCTTACTATGTAGTTACTTTTGTCGCTTAATATCTAAACAAAGTCGTAAAATCCGATAGAAATCGTTTTCATACATACGAATATAGTTGTTACATGAGGGGAAACCTACAAATAGTTATCTTATATTGTATTTGAACCTATGATTTCATTTGGATTTAGTTCTCTTTACTATATAGAAGGTTCACATAACTTTCATAGAGCAGTTGACAATTGCCTCTCAGTTATGGTAATTGAAGGCGACCCGTTGCCTTTAATGAAAAGTGCTATTTGTAAACTAGGTCAATTACAGTCGTCATAGAGCAAAAAACATCGATATAATTACACGATGTTTTATTTATATTAAATAGAAAATATAATTTCTTATATTTTTTACGGGGTTACCATATTCAAATATAAATAAATATACAAAAATATAATAAATATACAAAAATTAATATTCTCTATATTAAGAATTAGAATTTATAAAATTTTTATACCACTAGAACAGCAACTACAGCTAAAATACCAGATGCTATGTTATTCATGCATTAACGTGAATAATACGTTTAGATCCCACTGGCGAGAAAGCTTAGTACATATGTAAGCCATATGTCGGACACAAAATGCACTTTCAATTTCATTATAAATATTTTCAAATTTAATTTAGATTTATCACCTTTAGTTGTGGTTGATTTTTTATTACGATAGAAAAATAAGTTTTTAATTAACTTAAACAATGTAGGTTATATAGGCATATATAAATATACAATATGTTGTTCTACGAGAAAAAAAGAGAGATAGGTATTTAAAAGTATATTATATACATAGTAAAAGTCAGTGGAAGAACGTGTAATTGCATATTTATTGAAAAAAAATTGAATACACAATAATCTCAATATCATTATAAAGTGCCGTATACTTTAAGATAGTTGTTACTACATCAAAAGCGACCTGAATTTGACACATCTTGCACAAATCTTGAAACCCGACGTTTTGAACATTTTGCAGTATTGCGTTTTAATTTTGTAGAAATAAATATTTTATTGTTGAATAAATTTTCGAGGCGATAATATTTAGTTCAGAACAAGTTATCTGCTTTGCATTAAAAGTTTTAACTAGCTTCGTTTCCTACTTAGAGTTAACGCTAAAATCTGCAATTCTCGAGTAATAAATACACAGGGAGTCCACGATGAAAGGCTTGCCCATTCCAGCCCTCTAGAAGGCTGCAATGTTACATCGGCCACGACGTGCATCATACGAGCACTGTTAGGGCGTTCCCTCAAAGCAATGCGAACCAGTGCGTCCCTGCTTCGTTTCCTACTTAGAGTTAACGCTAAAATCTGCAATTCTCGAGTAATAAATACACAGGGAGTCCACGATGAAAGGCTTGCCCATTCCAGCGCTCTAGAAGGCTGCAATGTTACATCGGCCACGATGTGCATCACACGAGCACTGTTAGGGCGTTCCCTCAAAGCAATGCGAACCAGTGCGTCCCTGCTGGTGTGATAAGTGGAGATGAATGATGATGATGATTTATGTGTGACTGAGACCAAGCTAAATGGCAATGAATGACAGGACCGATTTAAAAGTATATTATATACATTCTGTTTTGGGTGCGCTTCAAGCTGGGGATAACAAGAGTTTTCTTGTTAGCGGCGTATGCGCCGGTATCTTCAGCTCCATTATGCGAACTCAAGAAGTCTTGGCAGAGTTTCAGGAACGTTCTAAGGAAAAATGAGTGGAGAGGGAGAGGGAGACCTCGGTTGACTTTCGAAAACACAGTATCTCTGATACTGGAGGATGATCACGTCAAAAGCGTGAGGACCCCCCGGAGGGCGTGTATGAAGAAGTTGATGACTGTGGAGGAGGCGAAAGAGATATGCTGAGACCATAACGTTTGGCGCTCCGTTCTCTCTGCCTACCCTGCTAGGGATATAGCATGAATCTAAGTAAGTAAGTAAGTAAATACACAGTAGGTATATTTTTCTATTACTAGTATTTTTTTATTCTAATTCAAAATAGTCTTTATTCAAATTGACTGTTGTTGGCACCTTTTAATAATTGTCAAATGTACATAAACCAGCAGCTCTAAAAGCAATTCGGTTCTATAGTGTTACGGACATTTGCGTATAACAAAATGGGCAGGCAACTTTAAGTAATCGTAATGATAAAGGATATCGTTCTTTACCTTCTTCTCAAAGTTTAGAAATAAGGGTTAAATAAAACCACGTAATTCTTTAACCAGATTACCAAAGTGTTGAAATGAAAAATCTATTACCAAGATGAGAAAAAATATATTAACAAAGAACAGAATGAGATCACAGTATGTAATGATTGTGATGGACGACAGCGAGGTTTTAACGAAAACACCAATTTTGGTAAAAAAATGTATAGATATTTCTCATGTAACATAATTTATTAGAAGAACTGGATATTTTCATCTTACTTTTGTGACATTGGGAGATTAACGGAACTTAACGCAGCACTTTACCTCGTTACTAGAGCAAACAAATGAAAATAATTCTTTTTCCCTAGTGAAAATCGAACAATATTGCGAACACAATCGACAGTTATTGTGTTGTTGGAATGCTGTGCCGCTCTGCTACGACAGCAAAAGCTATATTGTTATTACAAGAAAGTTACATGTGAATCTGTTCAGTAATTTTTCATAAGTTAGCTGGAACAAACATTCATATCACAAACCTTTATAATGTTTATAGAATAAAATTCGCCTATTTTTGATGTGAAATTTCAAAAAATTCTACAAGTTCTCAAGGACAGTTTGCATTTTACGTTTTAAAACTAAGTTATACAAAAAAAGCTATGCAGACGGCGAGAAGCAACTTAAAGTTTATAATTATTTTTATAATTATTTCATTAAGCAATGCCTTGAACTTGAGATAAAAGGCTGGAACTAAATATAGCATTTGTAATATACTCTTAAAAGAAGGTAAAAAATAGTGACCGGAGACTTTAATCCTTATCGGTTATGATTTTTTTTGTCATTTTTAAATTATAAATGTCTTTATTTATAAATACTGTTCTATAGAATAGTAACTCTCAATATACAAACAGTCAGTTTGTCGTAATTTATCCAAAAAATTGTAGGTAGAAGAAGTAATTGAATTTTCATCATTAGTTACTAAATGGTAGAAGTAAACGCCTCGTTTTTCCTTATCAGTAAGTAAGTTAAGATAAATATGTAAGGGTAAAAGAAAAAAGGATTGAAGTCTCCGGTTACTATTTTTAATATCCAATATACGCGATTAATCCGGTTAAAATTGGTTTATTCCAAAATGTGTAACAATTGCGAAAATCAAAGATACTATAATGTATATTGTATTATTGCTATAATACAATATGCACTGTTAGTTATGCATAAACATACATTCGTTTGGAGGCAATATATTTACCAATGCAAGATACTAATATTTATCTTGCATAGGAAAAAATATTACCTCCAAACAAATGTATGTTTATGCATAACATGCCGCGAAACACAATTTATGTGTTTAATTCACAATTTCGATTTCCGTCTCTCAACGTGCAATGCCTCAAATTCGGCGGCAAGTGGGGGACGAAAGTGGAACGGAGTGTCTTAACACTAGGTTCCCAACTAGGTTCCTCTGCCATGTGCGCGATACAACGTGAAGCTAAGAAAAGAAAACAAACTACAAGAAATATTTTTTATATTTCATTATTAAAGTAAAGAGTATTAAGTTAATATTAGATCTGCCAAATATTAGCTAATATTGGCTTAACAATATGGTATGGGATAAGGTATCTGTAGGTTAATAATAATATTTAACCTTTGATGTTCATCAAAATAGTTACTGGTTAGATAACGCACGGTGTTATGTTACGATTCGTCGAAGGGAGATCGAAAAACCTATTTTAAGGACTTATATGGGATCCGCGAAAAAAACATTCTTATGAATATGCATTAAAACCAGGTCGAAATTAGTGTACTGACACTCTGTTCCCTGCTATCGATTCCGTTGATTTTCAGACACTGTGTTGAGTGATGGAATGCTTTTCTTAAACAGATTCAAACCCATTAGCTAGTGGGTTTGAATCTAGCTCATTTATACTTCAGACGATGTACCACTACACCCCGATGACCGTAATAAACATAAATTCAAGATCCGACTATTCAAGCAGTTGTAATTCTACGAAATACATATACTTAGACAACTCTCATTGAACTAAATCCAACTGTCATAAAAATAAACCTAAAACTAGAAGAATCGTTCACACAACTTACAAAAGAACGTTAAGACTAAGGATATTTATTTGTACTTAATTCCGTATATATATTCTTAAAAGGTACACAACAAGTATCATAAACAGTTTGGCGGTAGCTGAACTTTGTAAATTACATCCACAATAGGACACTTTACCATATTTGGGGAAATCCATTTTAACCTGCCATATTTTAACCTGCCAATGCATTTTATATTTATTTCTGTGTACACCTATAAATATTGAAAAAAATCACAACTGTTTTCGATTTACACGTTTTTCTCAGGAACGTATCTGCCCTGTAAATCGGGGGATAGGTGTACGTACATTTAGCATGTAAAATGATACTATGAGCAAAATATAAAGAAAAAGGAAAATAATAATTTTATCTATTAAAAATGTTAACTGCTAAGACAAGCCGTTAAATGAATTATCTTCTATCTTCTATACTATAATAAAACAGTAAAAAAGTCGTGTCTGTACATTGAATCTATTTACGAAAAAACAATATGGTGGAGCTTAAAATAACTAATAGAATACGAATCTACAATTTTCAGAATTTCTGTTTGTCTGTTTGTCTGTTTGTATCAGCACATCTTCTAAGCTACTGGACCGATTTCAATGATTTTTTTTCCATTGTATATCTATTTGGTCTGGGCAGGACTTAGGCTATATTTGATTTCGAATACTTCCACACCTGATGCAGAACAGCCTGGGTTTAGATAAACTATAAGAAATAACTAAATATATCCATAACAAAAATGTAAAAGGTGATGAGCATTTTACACTGGTATATTAAAATTGAAGATCTGGAACATATGATGAACAACTTTAACAGTCCAGCTAAACTATAAGAAATACTGAGATGCTGTCTTAACAAAAGTTATTGAACGCGAGCGAGCATTTTACATTGGCATATAAAAATCAAAGATATGATACATCCCATAAACAATCTTAACAGTCCAGCTAAACTATAAGAAATATTGAGATGCATTCTTGACAAAAGTTATTAAGTGTGGTGAGTATTTTACATTGACATATTAAAATCGAAGGTCTGGAACATGTACTAAATAATTAAAACTGTCCAGCCAAAGTAAAATAAATAAAGAAATGCAATGTTGACAAAATTTATTAAGCGTGGTGAGCATTTAACATTGATATATTAAAATCAAAGGTCTGGAACATCTCATGAACAACCGTAACAGTCCAGTTTATCGATAAGAAATATTAAAATGCTTTCTTAGCAAAAGTTTTAGCATTGACATATTAAAATTAAAGATCTGGAACATCTCATGAACAATCATAACGGTCCAGCTAAAGTATAAGAAATAACAAAATACAGCATTAATTAAAGATGTGCAGCTTGACAGATATTTTTTATTGATATAAAAAATAAAGATATGGAATATCTGGTAAAGAAATATTAATTATAATAATAAAAAATAAAATTGCGGCTTATATACAATGGTGTGATGGATCAATTTAAATTAAATTGCTATATTAAAATATTAGAAAAAAAAACCCTTTTTCTGCACATGAAATATTTTTACGAAAAAAGCATGCAGGGTAATTAAAAGTAATAATATAATATCTATTATTTTAAAAATTTCGGCGTGATTTTAAATTTGCTACGGGATCGACGACGCATCATACACGGTAGAGGAGAATCCGTTTTATTGTCATTTTCGTGTGTATCAAGGTTTAACGGACAAGTTACGATATTAATTTAAGTTTTAATTTAAGTTCGGCTGTCGTTGAAATCTATCTATTTTATATAAAACATCATCTTAAAATAGTGAGAGTGAACTTAGTGAGATGGTCGATGAAAATTTGATGTGTTTCTGTCAGAGAAACGGTGTTTGTTATACGTTAATAAGCTTATGTAATCGTTAACCTTTATGAAGAATATGAAAAATAAAAAAAAGAAAAAAAATGTATAAAAAGCCTATAAGATTATGGGTAATTTTAATATTTTATACTATATTAAAACACCAAAAAAGGGTTTTAAGCGAAAAGGATTTGAACGGTATAGTTAATGGAGTAAAAATATATTTTTAACATTTTTTCGGATTAATCTATCTATACTATAATAAAACAGTAAAAAAGTCGTGTCTGTACATTGAATTTATTTACGAAAAAACAATATAGCGGAGCTTAAAATGACTAATAGAATACGAATCTACAATTTTTAGAATTTTTGTCTGTCTGTTTGTCTGTTTGTCTGTTTGTACCAACACATCTTCTAAGCCACTGCACCGATTTCAATAATTTTTTTTCTATTGTATATCAATTTGGTCTGGGCAGGACATAGACTATATTTGATTTCGAATACTTCCACACCTGATGCGGAACAGCGGGGGTCCACATAAAATATAAGAAATAATTAAATATATCCATAACAAAAGTTGTAGAGGGTTGAGAGATGAGCATTTTACAATGGTATATTAAAATTGAAGATCTGGAACATATGATGAACAACTTTAACAGTCCAGCTAAACTATAAGAAATATTGAGATGCCGTCTTATCAAAAGTTATTAAGCGTGGTGAGCATTTTACATTGATATATTAAAATCAAAGGTCTGGAACATCTCATGAACAACCGTAACAGTCCAGTTTATCGATAAGAAATATTAAAATGCTTTCTTAGCAAAAGTTTTTGAGCGTGATGAGCATTTTGCATTGACATATTAAAATTGAAGATCTGGAACATCTCATGAACAATCATAACGGTCCAGCTAAAGTATAAGAAATAACAAAATACAGCATTAATTAAAGATGTGCAGCTTGACAGATATTTTTTATTGATATAAAAAATAAAGATATGGAATATCTGGTAAAGAAATATAAATTATAATAATAAAAAATAAAATTGCGGCTTATATACAATGGTGTGATGGATCAATTTAAATTAAATTGCTATATTAAAATATTAGAAAAAAACCCTTTTTCTGCACATGAAATACTTTTACGAAAAAAGCATGCAAGGTAATTAAAAGTAATAATATAATATCTATTATTTTAAAAATTCCGACGTGATTTTAAACTGCTACTGAATCGACGACGCATCATACACGGTAGAGGAGAATCCGTTCAATTGTCATTTTCGTGTGTATCAAGGTTTAATGGACAAGTTACGATATTAATTTAAGTTTTAATTTAAGTTCGGCTGTCGTTGAAATCTATCTATTTTATATAAAATATCATCTTAAAATAGTGAGAGTGAACTTAATGAGATGGTCGATGAAAATTTGATGTGTTTCTGTCAGAGAAACGGTGTTTGTTATACGTTAATAAGCTTGTGTAATCAAATTTTCAATTTTTTATGAAGAATATGAAAAATAAAAAAAAGAAAAACAATGTATAAAAAGCCTTTAAGATTATGGGTAATTTCAATATTTTATACTGTGTTAAAACACTAAAAAGGGGTTTAAACGAAAAGAATTTGAACGGATTAGTTAATGGAGTAAAAATATTTTTTTAATCTTTTTTCCGATGAATTCGGAATAATTCAATTAATTCTTTTTTCATTTGAACAATTTTCAATTTCTAATGAGTATTAATCGAGAAAATCAGATATTTTTTTTAATAAAAGTGGTTTGTATATTAAAAGTTTTTACGAAAGTAAGTACGAGTAAGTAGTAGAGTAATAAAAAATTCTAATAGAACATGACAAACGTAAGCGACGCATCCTGCGCAAGGATTTATTGCGTAGCAATATTGTGTTCATTTTCATGCGTATCAAGATTCGTAATTAGTACAACTTTTGACTCAGACGCGTCAAAATGTATCAGTTACGTATAAAATATTATTTGAAAGTGATTATAAAACAGTATTATACGGTAAAAAAATTAATGGTGTGGGCAGATGCTGCTCTTGGCAGAGTATACACAGTGTATCATTATATGGGATAATACTATTTGACTAACACAGTCAACTGTATTTTGTTCGAGGACCAACTTTTTTCCGTTTTAAAAACTATTGATCTAGGCATATTGTGGCGAAGTGGCACAGGCGTGTGACTGTAACCGACAGGTTGTGGGTTCGATCCCACTCGAGGAGATGAAATATTTAATATTTCCATTTCTTTGCTCTGGTAACAAAGTATAAAGCGGCGTTAAGGTCCACTGCTCAACAATGCCATAAATTCGGTGGGAAGTAAGGAACGCAAGTGGAACGGAGTGTCTTAACACTAGGTTCTCAAGCTCCCTCTGCCTACCCTGCCATGTGCGGGATACAGCGTGAAGCTGAAAAAAAACTATTGATGGTGTAGAGCATCCTTCGTTTTAAGCAACTTGCAGGTCACTTCTTCTTAGTTTCTTGAAGACGATACCCTTTGGCACCACAATCTTGCGTCAGTGATAGTCCCAGTAGTTTACGACAATTGTTTGCTATTCTCTTAGTATTTTTTGCAATCTGAATACTTCTAGACTGTGAAAAATGTATAAAATATTTTTATCAAGAGATTTTTACCTACTTCTAGCCGTAATGCGAAAGGAAATATCAACCCAACAGATAAAGGAGCAATTAATAATCTCCTTTGTATTTTCGATTGTAGGCAATTCTCTTACTGACAACGGTCTACCTCTGACCCTTAGCACCGTCTTAACAAGTTGGCAGACTTCTTACAAAAATATCCTAAATTTCACCCGTATAAACTTTATTAGTCCAGGAATCGAAAGCAAATGACCACTATCTTTGCCGTTCTCTTACCGAAAGAATGTTACAGCGTTTTTAAAGTTTGAACAATATTCTCTTCTCGGATAAGGCTCATTTTCACTTAAGTGGATATGTGAATTAACAAAGTTGTTGGTATTGGGCCTCGGAAAATCCCAAATTAAAAAATCAAAGATCACTGCATTCACTTAAAGTGACAGTTTGGGCAACTATGTCGGCTGCAGGAATCATCGGACCCCATTTCTTTGAAAATAAGCGAGGCCAAACCGTAACAGTAAATTCTGATTGCTATACATATACAATGTTTGGTTACTTTTTTTCCACAACTGCATAAATTTGAAGCCTACAACAGCAGGACCTGGTTTTAACAAGACGGCGCGACATCTCATACATATATCCAATGAGTCCTTAACAGTTGTAAACGAAATGTTTACTGGAAAACTGATATCGCGTCAAGGAGACATTCCGTGGGCTCCTCGGAGCCCAGATAGCACGCCACTGGATTTTTTTTCTCTGTGGGTACCTCAAGAGCCGCGTTTGTGCCAATAAACCGACGACAAATGCTCAGTTCAAGAACAACATTTGCGAGGGAATGTCCGCTATCCCACGAGGGATGTGCCAGCGAGTGTTTACGAATTAGAAGTCCAGATTCGAGGAATGTGTTTCGGATGGTCACATCTCAGTGATGTTATTTTTAAAAAATAAAATTCTCAAATGTTTGCTTTATTACAAGTATAAAAGAAGATTGTCATTCCTAAGCTTTGTAGATTTTTTCTATGATTTTAAAAATTCACATAACTTAATGACCCATTCTATATTATATTCTTATTCTTAAATATAAAAAAAACTCCACTCTCTTCATCATTATGCAAAGAAGAATTAAGGTGCTGAAGGTAGTTAAAATTCAGAAGTTTTCATTAAAAAAACGATATTTACGCGGGTGATGCCGCGGGAAGCCACTAGTATATAGTATTTACCTACTATTAATCAAGACACTCGTCAGGGGACATTATTTTTCTTAATAAAGTAATAAAGTCATCATAAGATAGCCTATACGTATGTACATACATATTGGTATAATCTATACGTATATATAATAATAAAGGCGATGGTATGTTCAAATTTTATGTGAGAAATAAACATAATATAAAATTAGAAATAAACGGAACTCGGCCTTAGACAAAATAAAATCTTCTATGAGTCTATAAAGAATATAATATATAGATACTAGTCTTCCATAAGGCTATGATGTTTCAAAGATGTTAATTTTCCTCTTTCTTTTTACCTTCACGCTATAAATTCATATAGTTAAAGACACAGAAGAAACTAAATATATAGAACTGCTTGCATGCTAGGTTTTTAAAAACTATATTTCATTTCATTATCCCACTGCATCCCACATATTAGATGTATGGGGAGGGACTCTGAAAACCTAATGTTAAGACACTGTTCTCAGATGATACTTCAATTTCGAACTTTCCGCGAAATTCTTTAAGAATTACTTGTTGATTGGCGAAACTTTTTGCTACTAGCGTAGCTGCTCCGAAATGAAAATATAAAATATTTCAATTGTGGGGAGAGACGCGTAGGAATCAAGACCTAAATCATAGCGTTATCACTCGCATGATTATGCCTCTGCGCCATGATGGCCCCTTACGTCTAAACAATAAAATATAGTTTTTTGCTGAACTTTTTTATTTTTGTAGATAGCGAGGTCGCCGAACAGAACTGAGCATCAAATGCTGTGCTTACTCTATGATTCAAGCAGAAAACCAAAGTAATTAATTATACGTAACGTAACAATAACGAATTAAACACATTTAATATTTATTATTCAACATTTCAGCCAACCTGTCGGGCAACCTATTGACCGTTCAGTAAATACTGTTACATTACACGAACTCAAAATTAGATAAATAATAATATGCCCTCAAATAGAAAATGAATTCATAGCTATCATTGTCAGCCATGACACATCATATTAATTAAACAATCTATATTCAATTTAGGTCTAGATGCTAAACGCAAATGTAACAAATATCACTGGTTATTAATGCTATCATTATTGTATGGCTTACAGCCGTCGATTAATCAAACATTGGAAGTAATATTTGTCCGCGTCCTCGTTATACTGAGTTATGATTGATTTTCAACGCACCTGGCGGCTACACGCTCTTATTGTCATTAAATAAAGTTGTCTATATATAGTATATAAGAAGTTGAGTAGCAGGTTCAAATATAATCAGAAAGTGTTAGATTGTCTATGCGATAGTTGTGGGTTCGGTTCTGTTACGTTTAATTTTTTTGCCACACTTTGGTCTCTGGGAAACCGTTCAATATATACTAAATGTTAATTAAAATTCAAATTCATTAAAACTAATGCCATAAGCCCGGTCTCTATCGCTGGCGGAGTAGGATTGACTATGTTGAACACGGAAAAGTAATCAGTTCTTATATTTTTACTAATAAATAGTCTGGCGGGCTTTAAATTATTTATCAGCAATAATTAATACATAATCGAATATATTTTGTAACCATCCGAATTTTAATATGCATTAGTATACAGAATTTAAAGAATTTATAAAAGGTTGGTTGAAAAACGATTAATTTCAACCAGTTTATAACCAAGTTGGAATACATTGTTAGCACTCTAAGAACAACTTGAGGCAGTATTTAACTTGATAAGAACAAAATACCTAACAATCACCAACCACAAATACCCACAAAGTGAAGATGTAACTTGCCTTTTGTTGAGATATGAAGTAAAACAAAAATATTATCTACATACAGATATATTTCCAATTGTGATTGTTAAAATACTCCGTTTCTCACGTTCCACCATCTTTTTTAGATAAGCCCAACTTAAGGCTGTGCTTTATCTTGTTGACATGCCCAGGTAATCAATCAATATTATTCGATACATCAAGTGGAAATCGAACCAATAATCGTCGCATTTACAGCCAGCTGCTGTGCTTCGATATTACTACAGCCTCCTTAATTATCAGGACTAAAAAAATCTAACTTCACTTCAAAATTGAAAAATAGTATACTTAATTCTCGGCTCATTCCACCAACCCTAGATATGAAACTTTACTTGGGTTTTACTCGGTTCTTGGTTTTATAAATTAAAATAAAAAGGCCGAAAATAAATATACCCCCGTTATATTTTAATTAATCAACACCGACACGACAATTTTAACGAATTGTCTTTGGGTAGCGTAAATTTGTAAAAATCTTCCTACAGAGATGCTAACAACAATAATCAATAATCAAATCAATAATTTGTAACAAGCGTATAAGAATTTGGACATAGTTTGGTGAAAATGGTATGGCTTAGTTGGTCAGAGCGCTTGGATGGTTTCCAAGAGGAGGAGGCAAATCCTGCTACGTTCAAATTGTTATACGTTTTTTCGTTTAATTTAGTATTTTTCTTTCCTAAGTATAGAATAACACTTTAAAAATAGTGAAAATAATGCAATGATAATTTATTATTCAAAATGATAGTAACAATAATTATTGATTTTATAAAATATACGTATATAACCTATATGTGTGCTATCTGACAAATCTCGTAAACTCACTATTAATTACAGAAGTTTGTAAATCACGCAATGTACACAAGGTTGGAAACTGACCACATTTGATTAACATTAAGAGAAGTTCTAGAAGAGGGTAGATGTGTAACCTACGGGTTGACACATATTAAGGTTTATTTACTTTTAACTACAATGTACTGAGACTATTGTGGCGTAGCAGTACATAATAAGTCTTGTAAACGTCACGATTGCTGGTTCTATTCCCACTCGGAACATTTTATTTTTATTTCCACACTCCTGGTGACAAGGCAAAGTGAGGCGGCATTCAACACGCAACTAAAAATCTATATTTTGTTGTACCTGGTGAAAATATAGGCATAATCGTGTTATATATCTATATTTACTCCAGGAAAAAGCGTGAATCTATATATTTTTCTGTTATCCGTAAAACTGAATAATATATATATAGAAAGTCTAGGGCCAAGATAATGTTATGTGTTTTCCATTTTCTGTCCTAATTTTAGACATTGTATATATATTTATGAAATTAAATGCCGTGATTTGTGTTACGAGAGCAAGGGAATGTAAATAATTTAATACAGTCGTTTCAAAGGTCAGTGAAAAAGTCAGTGAAGGAGACGAAAGAGGTAAAAGACCGTAGCGTTTGGCGCTCCGTTCTCTCTGCCTACCCCGCTAGGGATATAGCGTGAAGATAAGTAAGTCAGTCGTTTTTCAAACTGATTTTCGTACAACACTGTTATCGTGTTTACAATTAAATACAATGGTATTCCGGATGGATTTTAGCTGAGAAGTAGTGTATTGATACAATTTAAAATAAATAATAAAATATATTAATGCAAAGATTTCACAATAATAGATAGATTTTTGTTCTCTTCTCTGTTGTCGCTTAATAAGAAAAATCGCGACTTTCAGTTCGGCTTCTCGACACTCTATATAATATGGATATAAAAATAATGTCATAAAATTTAAAAAGCCTTTACAGTAAGAAGTGGTTCAAAGAAGAAATCAAGGAAGTATGGCAATTATTTTACTAAAATGCTGTCTACATTTTGAATTAGAAAAATAATTAAATCTGCACTTATATTCTTAAATTGTATACAAATAATATTAAAATTTCGTGTTAACTATGTAAGACTAAGCTCCACTTGAAAATATTTTAAGAATACGCTCAATTTTGATGTACGTGCCCATGAATATTATTAAATCTTAATTATTTATTGCTTCTTTAATATGAAAAATGTTTTACGACGCTAAAGTATTACTACACACACTGTCAACGTCGTATTAAGTTTGCTAATCTGAAAAGGTATATTTTTTACAAAGACATCATTACGTCGCGCTGTAATCCTCTCATCGGCTTGAGAGGTGGTTTCAGTTAAAAACAGCCGTTTTCAGCCGTGTGATTTCGGCTCAGAATAAGATCACCCTGGTACCGATGGTGTCGTCGGAGGCGACTTAAGTACGTAGGGGATAGTCACGTTGTCAGCAATGAAAACACGGACGGGCAGACTCGACCGGATTACCACCCCCGGTATTTAAAAGCGGCGTTAAATAGTGGCTTCGGTCACTGCGTTTCGCATTGGTTAATGCCGGGCCCCGTCCATCTTAAAGGCCGGCAACGCGGGGGACAGTGAGTGGCAGTGATCATTTACCATCAGGTGATCTGTAGGCTCGTTTGCCGTATCATATCCATAAAAAATTGCACTTTATTATAATAGTAATAATTTAAAATACAGGAATCAAGAAACTTACTTCTTACTAATATTATAAATGTGAAAGTTTGTTTGTTTGGATGTTTGTCGGCCAATCACGCTGCAACTATTGAACGGATTTTGATAAAATTTGGTACACAGACAGGGTATGAGCTGACTTAGGTGATAGGATACTTTTTATCCCGATTAAATGTTCCCTTAGGATAAAACAGGAATCTCGATATTTATCAATTATAC
>DWMZ01000328.1:0-25417 GCA_018249855.1 Eueides tales michaeli | reverse complement strand
TATATATATATATATATATATATATATATATATATATATATATATATATATATATATATATATATATATATATATATATATATATATATATATATATATATATATATATATATATATATATGACCTTATGAATTTTTGTATATATGAAAACTATATTATATATTTTCTTATTGTTATTCTTTATTTATTTAAATGCAGGTATTTGTTTTATTTTTATTTCCCCTAGTTTTTTTACTACAAGTTCTCTATATTTCAAAAGTTATCCGGAAGAGATTCCTTGAAGCAATAAAACCGCCCTTACATGTTTTTCTCACTTGTTCTCTGTGGTGTATTTATTTCTTTTTTCTTATGTTCATACACATAAATTTTATTATATTAATCTACTCCCGCATAAGAACCTACTCTATTATTAATCAGTCAAATTAAGTCGTCGTTCATATTTTAATCCTAGAATTACACTTATAGTTTCGTTTCGTTTTGAATGGTAATTTGAAATTTGATTTTTAAATAGCTATTATAAATAGATTTTTAAATAGCTATTATTAATATTTAAGTTACAGAAAAATCGATGTCCTGTTTTAAGATGAAAATAAAATGGTCACGTTAATTTAAACCCGGTCTCGTCCGTTCTTATTTACTTTCAATGCAAAATAAATTATTTTAAACTCCACGTGCTGCTATTCATTCAACACGCGCTCATGGGCTGGTTTACCTTTCCGCAGCTTGTCAAAGCTTTAACATCAATTTGCCCAATTGTCACGTGGTAATTTGAAGAAAATGTGATAAAATCAAGTTAAGATAATAATTAATCAGTTGGTTCGGAATATTTAGTTATTCATAATTCATTTCATAATGATCGACCGCTAATAATTCCTTTTTCCTTATTGCTCATAAGATATCCTAACTAAACTTTACACAAACATATAGTTTTTCTTTATGTTAAACTAATAATAGGTAGTTAAAATATAAGATCTACTTTTCATGAATGTCATTTATATTTTATTTTTTTACTAGCTATGTAACTTAGAAAACCACAATATCTATATTTCTTAAAAATTGAAAAACTACATAAAGAGACAAAAAACTCTAAAATAAAATTATAAAAAATGATTGTTTGTGGGCCTCCGTTACTTATTTTATATCCGAGTATTAAATTGGTTTGCTTTTTTTTGCCATGCGCTGTATTACTTGGGATGCTCGTGGTTTATATGGGAGGTTTGTTTAATAATTATACTGTCTTCGCAGCTTCCAAAATTAATGCTTTCGCAAATAGTACGGTGTTTTAGGCATATTATTATCTAAACCGAAATAAAACGTTGGATCTATAAATGGTTGCTATGGTTAAGTGTTTGTTTACTAAATTGTTGCTGTATTTACAATGACAACCGACGAAGAAAAAAGCAAATTGGAAAAATTATTAAATGGATTGGAAGTAGCTGAAATTAAATTGCCTGAACGATGTAGTAACCTTGTTCGTGATTTTCGTGAAAAATACAATGACCTTGACGTTAATGAAGAAGTTGAAAATGAAATGTATGAAAACCCGTATATCCCCGACCGTGCTTTGCTCCAAGAAAATGAAAAGAAACTTAAGGAATTGCAAAGAGAAAATAAAAGGTAACAAATTTATTTATGGTTATCTCGGAAGTGTTTGAAACGTCAGTTTCCAAAAATGTTTAATATAAACATAGGTAAGCAATTAATCTGTTTAAAAATGAATGAAAAGTGAAATCTATCACTTATATATTACAGGGAAAAGAGAACAATGGTCACCGGAGATACATTAAACGATTCTAATCGAGCTTGGCGTACTCATTCTAATAGAGAAAAACTTACCCGAATAGAAAATGAGCTCAAGCGACATCATGATCGGGCTTCCCTAAACATTGCGCCAATGGATGGAGAAAAAATGAAGAATTTGTTATCAGAGTGTCGGGAAGAAAGCCAAGATGCAGGACCCGTTGGGGCAGATCGGCTAAGAGAGACTGTCGATGAAGCTATAAAAAATTTACCAAACTTTCAATATAAAAATATACTAAATTCTACCGCAACTACAATATTTCCTGGTGCTGCAAATGTAGAGAATCTTCATGTTGTAGAAGAACAATAAATTTCAAATATTAATTCTAATAGTAGCCTGAAAAATCTGTAGTATCAGTCCCTTAAACGTCGATGTTATTATGTGAAGATATTCACCTACTCTATAATTACTTAGTTTTCTCACTTTAAATATTTAAATAAAATTATATATAAAGACATTAATACAATTATAAAATCCATTTCATTTTATTATTATCATAGCATGTTTTCTATTTCGATAAGTTACATTGTTTGGGGTATAACCCCCATATTCATAGCGATATTTTTTTTATTTATTAAACACACGATAAGTTTATACGTAGGTATATTGATAGTATGCAAAAATCTGTACATTAAAAGAATAATTAATAAAAAATGATTATTAGGGAGTGGACAGTATTTGGCACGACCAAATACTAAGCAATGTTTTTTACGATGCTTATCGGATCTTAGAAATCTTCGTGTACTTGCATTAGAGTACGCGCACATTGCGGATGGATCTGGCAACGCTCTTTTGTCTTTGTTACCCGTAATTCGACGCCCTCATTTTCGTTTACAGGTAAGTAAAGGTTGAAACGTTTATGGACGATTTTTCAACAGTATCTATTCAATATTTCAACAGTATCTATTCATTAAATATTTTTAAATAACAAAAATAGTAATTGCGAACTTTCTTATGACTTAATTTTACGTTAATTTGACATGACCTTTGTTTATTATTTTTAAAAATTAAATAAGTAAAAAAATGTTATATACCTTTTTAAACTATTTTTATACATATCGAATATCTTAATTTTATAGCTTATCTGTCGTGAAGAGCAAACGCCAGGGCGGGCAAGTCCTCATTTAGGAGTCGGCGGATACGAAGTCCCTGACACTGCTTGGCGACGCGTCTCTATTGCTTGCCCAGATCTATTTTTATTTATGGCTTTTTGTAAGTAATTTAATAGAAATTAAAAACTGCAAAATTTCCAAATATATTTCCTCATTTTATTAGAAAATTGAAAAATTAATCAAATAATTACAAAACATACTTTTATTTAATATTCGGGTTTATAAATAAAAATATTTTTTAGTTCTAATACATAATTATGATGATGTCCAGCGGTTTTTGGCTCCTAGTATGCCGTTGCGCGAAGTTCATTTACAACACAGGATTTTCTTGAGCTTTGCCCAGCGCCAAGATTCTGACATCAGTGGCTTCGTACGGCTAATAGCCTATCGCTACAGCTCTACTCTTGGTTAGTTAACGTCCAAGCTATATTTTTGATAACGCATATGGGGCATAAATTGTTATTTTTTACCAAAAAATACATATTTTTTAAATCTGAATATAAGGCTGAAATTTTGTGTCAGTTTAAGTTTGGTCATTATAATGGTCATAACAATATGATAACTAATTGTTTTTTAAACACAAAAAATTGTCTTAGATATTATAATTCTGTTATGAGTGTGGTCAAACCACAAACATAAAAAACAAATAAATAATATGTATAGAAGCTAACGGGCGGGGGAATGTGAGTGATTTATTCCTAGTGAATCAGCTTGTTCGAGACCAAGTTACGAGCACGACAGTATTTACGTGCACTGGGAATAGACCAAGTCTTTCTAGAATAAGAGGCAGCCTGACACAGCCATACGTCCAGCCTTATTTGGACTTGGGATTATATATATATATATATATATATATATATATATATATATATATATATATATATATATATATATATATATATATATATAGCCTAAAGAGTTCAAGAAGACAGAAAGAAAGAAAGAAGAGTATTTCCAATAAGTTACACACCTAAAACATTAAATAGCAATTTTGTATTACGCTCTGCCAGTATTCTTCAGAATTGTATAGTGGAAGCAGAGGTAGGTATATGGTAAAGGGAAAAGAGTCTTCATCATAAAGCACGACAAATGGGGGATTCCTCCCATTTGTCGTGATTTATGATGGAGAGAAAAGTAATGTAGAAACATGAAAGAAAACATGTTAGGATCATAAGGTCTCGGATAAGATTTATCCTTCTAAAACTATGACAGCAATAAAAAAAACTAAAACATTAAACATCACTGATAAGATGAAGCGTGAACATTTAGTGAAAGAAAGGGATGAAAAGTTAACGAACAACTTCCACGAAAATATTTATTTATGACGTCAGTTTTGCTGACCGCAACGAAGAGCCCGGTACCGAACACCAGCCTCAGGTCTATTAATGTACATACTCTCAAAGCTAATAACCATCATTCTCCCTAATAGTAATTGCATGTTATATACAATGGTATTGTCTTTAACTAGTGTCATTGTCTTCTTTTGTCATGTTGCTGCAACATAATCAAAAACTCATTCAAAATACATGAAATATGCTGGGTATAGATTTTATTTAAAGGCTAGCGACCCGCCCGTGGCTTTACCCGCTTGAATTACACTATTTTATTTCCTAATTTCGTTTACTTTCCTGTTCTAAAAACATCATCACTTTTAAGACAATATCTGTACATTGAAAACTAACATAAATAAAAAATGTATCAATTTTGTCGAACACAATATTTTTAAGTGACGTAATTTTTTTATTTATTAACCGATTTAAAAGAAAACAAAATGTTGAAGGAAGTTTGCCAAAATATAATTGTGAACATAATAGGCATGATGACAGTATGAAAGAATCACAAAAAAGACCTTTTTGAATTCTCAATTATGTTTTAAAAATCGTAAATAACATTTTCTTATTCACTTTAATAAACAGATTAACGTAATTTTTAATAAAATAAAAGCTTAAAAACCATGGTCAGCCACTTAAACACCAGTCAAAGTAAATGACGTCACGTCAACATTTCATTCTTGGCTAGGGATGTTCATATAAAAGAAATATCGATATTTTTTCGGTATAATATATCGAACCGTTATAACGATACTTTGCGATATATCGAACAAATATATCAATATTTTTAAAATATCAGCTAAATTAACACTAATAAATACTAAGGCCTTCCATTATTTGATTTTTTATACTATTAAATTCGTAACACTTAAAATAAAAACACGTTATAGTTATTGTATGAATTGTAAACTTTAATAAACAAAACAAAAAATAATATATCACAGCTTGATTCTTATATACAATTTGTAAAAGCTGTTTTTATATATGTTATACACTTAACAGTATAAAATTTCGTAAACTATATTAAACAAAAAAGGCTACTTTTATTATAGGTAAGGCTACTTGTATTAATATTGCACTGAAAATTACATACAACTGAATATTACTAATGATGAATGACCAATAGTTCCAAAACAAAGGACCACGGACCATTTTATTTATTTATCTTTATTGTAAGAAAAAAATAGAAAAGTTGGCGTTTGAGTAGTCCAAATGCTGCAACAACCACAGATTATAAAAGTTTTGCTACTAGCGCTGCCCTATTATATCATGTCTTCGTATCGTTATTGCAAAGGCTAGTTATCAATATTCTGGATATTTTCGTTTTATTTTTACTCAAGTTGACAATGTTGCGGATTTAAAAGAATAAGTAAATATAATATAATGAAATGGAATTTGATTCGATATTTGGTATATCGGATGAAATATATCGATATTACATTCTATACTAGATGATACATTCGATAATATCGGATTGGAACGATATATCGCATACATGTATCGATATTTTTTTCGCAAAAAAAAGTATGTATGTAAGCATAAAAGTACTAGACGTGTAGAAAATATCGATGTTTTCGGTCAATACGTTGAAAGATATCGATGTTTTCCATCAATACATTGAAAGATATCGATGTATAGTTTCGATATATCGAATCGGAAAAAACATCGATGTTTTGTGAAAGTGGACACCCCTTAACACTGTGTAGACGTGACGTCATAGCGACCGCCATGACACCTGAGTGCGTTTTAGCGCCAAATATTTTTTTCAAACAAAAAAGTGTAAAATTTTGTAACTTATGCTTAGTTTTTTGCTGAAATATTATTTTTTTCGGTAAAAGAAGAGCTCTATAAATATTAATCAATAGAAGTAAAAAATTTGTCATCATGCCTATTGTAAAGACTGCATATAACTCTGGTCAGCCGTTTCTGCGTATGCGATTAGTGCATACAAACGCAGATATTTTTGTCTCTCCGCTAAAGCATCTGTGACGTCGGATGCATAGCGGGATGCACTAGCACTATTATAAGATAAATAAGTAAAATATTCAACGTTCCGTTTATAGAAGAGGAGCCGAAGAGGGGATTCCGGGATTTAGGGGAGATGTATGCAATAGGAATCAGTTGGCAATGGTGATCACGTAATAAAACAAAAACTAAGCTTGAGCGAGTCGTTGTAACCTACATGCTAGCATAGGACCAACAGCTTGCATGGGCGGCAGTAGTGGCCGATGTCCACCACGGGCTAGCTGTAACACGCTACGGGCTAGCTGTCACTCGCTACGTGAACAGATTTTTCGCAACTTTGATGTAATTTTTCGTCTGCATTGTTTTAAGAATAAAACACAAAATGTTTGGGTATTCATTGTATTCATGGTAATTTATTTGACCCAAAGCATTACACTTTCCAATTTTTAACGTAAATTTCTAGTAACGTGTTGTGTTACTAGAAATTTACGTGTTCAGATATGTTTTTCCATTTTTTTTTTAAACGTAGGCAATTGGAATAACGTCGTCTTTATATATGAAGATCTTGTAGCCGCTAAAGTTCTGTAATTTGAGCCTAACTTTGTTGAAGTTGTTGATCCCACAGCTGTGAAACCACTTACTGCTGACCTAAAACGACGTTAAGTTTATGGATGTATTTCTAATACATCCAGGAGTTTTATTCTATTTATACCTGCTGCGATTACATACTTCGACAAAAATACAAAATTTCATCCAGGTGCCCAAGAAAAATCCTGTCCTAAAGAGGAGACAAGGAAGAAAAAACAGCATGCAACCAGTCTCACTTCCACGCCCGTTAAAAATTTTCTGGTCGAAAAAGGAAACAAGAAGAAAACTAAGGCTGAAAAAGTGAATGGAAAATGCATAGGAAAGAAGAGCAAGCCAACAGCGTTGCCAAAGATGGCTGCTGCTAAAGTAAAGAGAAGAAGAAAGAATCTAAGGAATCATCATCAGCATCTGAAGTTAAAACAGGTGATTTATGTCAAGATTACAAAGACGATGATGCAGAAGATCCAGGAAAGCAGTGTTTCATATGTGGTGGGAAAAGACAACGAAATGTGGTTATGTTGTTCTTCACGTTGGCTTTGGGCACATCAGAGTGCACTGGATAGGAATCTGTCCGTAATAATGTGTGTGATGATCGCCATTGTCAACACACTGATCACCATTGCAAACCAATGTTGACAATGGTGGTCAAAACAGATTGTTTTTAAAACGACTACTGTTCTTAAAATAAGTATTATATGTGATCTAAAGTGATATCAATTAATAGTACGTTAACCAAAGTATAAAAATGACCAAAAGTGAAAAATGATTTATCAATAAACATGGTTTTATTTCAATTATTGCTTAGGTGATGACCATAATATACATCTCCCCTACTCGAATAATATACAGGGGGAGACCTTGTACTCTATTAAATACTTACACCAAATATGAGACTTCTATATATGATCGCCCGTCAAACATTTTTGAGTGTCAGATTAAGATAAGATGAGGTAGTTACATGCTAAAACGCGTAGATTTCACTAATCTTATAATTTGAGTGAAACCTAAAGGGGGAGGGGGATAAAATTGTAAAAAAAAACGTCACTTGGACATTCTCGAGCGTAGCAATTTTTTTTTTTATTTTGAACGAAATAATTCAAGGATTACGAAAAATATATAATATGACAACTTCCGCAAGCCGAGGCAACAAAAATTCATCGATAAAGTTTAATGCGTGCAGTTACGTGATGCCTATATTTCCCTCTCCGCGCTCAAATTATTTTCTTATAAATACAAATATTCTACTTAAAAAAAACATGTACTTTCTCATTTGCATTTCCTGAGCATTGCATTGCTATTTCCTGAGCTTTTCAATTAATTAATCTTAATATTTTAAAAAGAAACAAAGATGCATTTTTTTATTTATCAGATTAGCCAAATCCCTCTAGATAATTATCCCTCTAGTTAGATTATGAGACAGCACGTCCAAGGCATCAAGATGAACCATATACCTAGTCGGGTCGTAAGTTTTGTCACATTTTTATCGTGAAATAATTGAGACATGTTTGTTTTTAGAATAATCATTTATTTTAATTACTATTATTCTTATTTTAATTACTATTATTCAAAATGAGCTCCGCGATTTTGTACACAGGCCTTCAACCTGCGCGGCCAGTCGTCTATAGCAGCACGCACGAGGTCCATGTCAATATCGGCAGCTGCTTTGATCATGGATGCCTTGAGTGACTCCACATTAGGATGGCGCCTTTTCCTCTAAGTGTTGCCATATTTTGTAATCCAACGGATTTAAGTCTGGACTGGAGGAGGGCCAGTCTTCGTGCCGGATGAAGTTAATTTTGCGCGCCGCTAGCCAGTCTTACGTGCTTTTCGCTCTATGGGCTGGTGCAGAATCTTGCTGGAATGCCCAGTCTGTTATTGAACATTGTATGAGAAACTGGTTCCAAAGGTTCGCGAGGACTGTATTTTGATACACAATCGTATTTGTTTTCACGCCTTTCTCACAAAAATGTACCTCAGTTAAACCCCAAAATGAGATTCCTAACCAAACCATGAGTGAGGATGGGAAATGACCTCGCTGGACACGTGGAATACGGTTGCTGGCCTCTTCACTGCTGTGGGCGTACACCTTATCATTTTGTTTATTGTAGCTCTCCTCCACGGTAAAAATTTTTTCGTCCGAAAAGAGAATTTGACGATGCTTTTTTCCCGCGTACCGCTTCAATAAGACGCGGGATCTCTTCAGTCTCATGTCCATTAGACGCGCATCTAAACGATGTCCTGTTTTTCTGCGATAGGCTCGTAGCCCTAGGTCTTCATTCAACACCCTTTTGACCGTGGTTCTACTTAACCCCATTTGAAGGGCTAACAGTTTCTGCTTACTTATGGGATTTCTTTGGATTTGCGCCTTCACAGCTTTTATCACTGCTGGCGTCCTAACAGAGCGAGGACGACCACTTCGTTTTCGATCTTCCAAACTTGAGTAGAATTGGTTATTGAAAGCACGATATGATAGTAAAAAAATATTATACGTTGTTTTTTATATAGTTTAAATTGTGAAGATTACTTGTTTATTATTTAGTTAGGTATTTAATATAATAGGTATACGACTTCTTAATATAATTTACTATTAATGAATAAACATAAGAAACTTGAAATTTGTAATATATCTTTTACGACAGTACTTATTTTTTTTTATAGTAACATTGAGCATACACCAATGGAGATCTCCTCACATTCCGTTACGGCGAGTAATAGAAATTATGCCACATTTAACGCGTTTGGTGTATACTGGCCGAATAAATATTAAAGACCTTCATAAGGCTCTGATCATGGTTGCATGTGGAGTTTGTGATAGTAAGTAGTTAAAAATCTAATACTCTATAGTAAGTAAGTACATATACAAATTAACAGGAAAGTTGTCTACAATTATTACACTAGCGACCCGCTCAAGGCGCTTTCCCTTCTTGAATTACAGAATCTATTTACTAATTTCCGTTACTATATTTTGTCCAAATAAAATTATCACTTTTAAGACAATATGTACATTGAAAACTAAAATTTCAGATAAACGAGTAAAAAAATTGTAACTTTTTCGTTTATCAACCGATTTAAATAAAACAAACACAAAGGAAAATTGCCAAAATACTATAGTGAAAACTAAAATTTAATCTGAATACCCGTTTCCGAAATTATAGCTTACAAATAATGCACACACAAATTAAAAAAAAAACACTATTTTGGAAGAAAATCATATGATTTTCTTTAATTTGTACTAAATTTAAAAACATAAAAATTCGAATTCGGATTTGAACCCGCGCCTCTTGGAAACCGTCCAAGCGCTCTGACCAAAAAATTATTTACTAATTATTAAAATTTATCTTCCATGTACAGTGATGAGTTGTAACTCATTTATTATAAGTATATATTATGAAATTACTGTCAACTTTTTTTATTAGGTTTATTGTAAGAAAGAATGTAAACAAAAGACAAACTTTGACAAACTCATTTATTTGGAATAATGTACATATTAACATTTTTATGGGTAATACGTATATAAATTACGACTTTCAATTTTACTATTGCTGAGCACGAAATGACTAAACACATTATGAAATTGATAAGGCACAATATAATTTGTAATAAAGAAAAGCCGATATATATTTGTATATATTGTTAACAACAGCACCAATTTATATAGCTGGTTCGGAATTCGGGATGATTAGGCGTATTTAGACGAATATGACAAAAAAAATCCTTTGTTCGGTAATGTAATAATCCCCTTGATTTAAAAGTTATGTGCCAATACTTTGATGTCTCGGGATCCATTCCATCTTCTATTTCTTTAAGCCCTTCTGAGTCTGGTAACAACACTTGTTTCATTTTTCCTTTTTCTTTTCAATAATGCACAATAGATTTCTCTGCTCGTGTGGTAGTTAGTATTCAAACCATTCACAGACATGTAAAAATACATAATGTTTTCTTGTATCATTACATTATCGAAGTGTTGCTTTATTTTATTAACTTGCCTTCTTAAAAAGCATTTCACATTATTTATAAAATAATGGTTAAGGAAAAAACCATACATGTGATTGTTGTAAGAAGTACCATTAATCATGTTAGTAAAATGTATCTAGGTAATGAAATCTTATGTAGAGAAATCTCTTAAAGGAACTTAAAAAGTCGTCCCACGTAAATTTTATATATAATAATTTGTCATCATTATATTACACTATTTATTTTTTAAAAAGTAATGTTATTGTTAAACGATTGCAGAATTAAAGCATCTACACATCCAAATACAAGATGATGCAACTAAAAAACAATACTGGCGCAATATCGCCGACAAACTAAAAGAAGAATTCGAACAAATAATGCAACTTTATAACATCAATTTTGTTGTCGACATTTATAAAAGCTAAACATTTAGTCAACATTCAAATTAAAAGCAATATTATAAATAAATAAATACAAACGAAATAAGAATGTCATGTTTTAATCTATTCGTATGTGTATTAGTTATAAGATAACAAACAACAGGAGTATAATAAATAAAGATTATATTTCTTCATATAAAGTTTATTTACATAACATACATATTAACTGACAAGGATAGCTAAAATAATTAAAATAAACTCAGCAGCGGGGGAAGGGGTGCGGGCATGACTCGCCAGATCACCACAGATTTGAGACAATGGTAAGCTGAGATGTTACAATAAAATGTTAAAACTATAATAAAGTGTTAAAAGAATAAAGTAATTAAAAAGAAGTAAACACTTTATTTATATTAAAGTGTGCAAACAGAAGTGCTGATGATAACAAATAATCTTAACAAAGCCAAAAAATATAAAATAAACGTATTTAACTTATAAATTTCCATGTATCCTATGTAGCTCAAATAATGAAATAAACTCAGTAGCTGGGGGAGGAGTGCGGACATGACTCGCCAGATCACCACAGATTTGAGACAATAGAAAAAGCCGAGATATTACAATAAACTGTTAAAATAATACAGTAATTAAGAAAGTAAAAAAAAAACATTATTACTATTCAAGTGCAAACTGAAATTACGGTGACAACAAATAATCTTTAACAAAGCAAAAAATAATAATAATAAACGCTTTTTACTGTAATTTTTTTCACGTATTCAATGTAGTCCATCTTCATAAATGTAGGTGATTTAATTTACTCACGCCCTCGATGAGCCGCCGTCTGTCCGGGAGCTCGGCGCCGAGGGACGCGCCTCGCGGCGACTGTGGCACGAGTGAGAGCGCACGCGGGCCTGCTGTGTTAAGTGGAACACTACGACCCTAGTTACACTTCAGGTTAATCGAGAGCGTTTCGAGTTTCGCGTTTCCGTTGCAAGCTTCGCGCGCCCAAATGAAGACCGCAGTCGATTATTAAAATTGTAGATCTAAAATATTTTTTTACATTTGTCTTTACTAAAAAAAAATTAGCCGTCTATATCTATATAAAATGAAAACAAATCGATATATATTATTTAAATATAATAAAATCTGTCAACATCTCTCATTGTAATCGAATGTCCGTGCAGTATCGCTCGGCAGCATTTGCAATTAGCTAGGGTGCCGCCACGGAACGCGCATCACGTGGCGGCTAACAACATGCCGTATCAGCCTCGAAAACGTTCGTAATATATGTATATAAAATGATCTATCGCAATCTGTATAACATCTAATATATCGTCGTGGATCGCTGTTATAATTACTGTAGCTATGCAACGTGGGCCTGTACCTACGAAGAGCATGAAGGCGACCGACCACGCCGGAAGCTCATAGACCTTATAATTTTAACAATAAATTCATGCATATTTTTTTTTATACCAAAATAAATTATAACTTAAGTATTGATAATATTATTTCAACCGCTGAACGGAGCGATTTATAAAACCAATAACGAGTATAAATTGTACAGTCCCCGTTTATATAGACATTTTTCGTGTAAATATAACTATGATTATTTCGCAGTCGCATGTATAAAAATTACCATATCATAAATACATATAACAATATAATATAGCAATACATGTACAACCTATTCGCGAATATATCAAACACAGAACTGCAAGCGGACTCGAACAATGGGAAAGCTTCACCCAGACCGGCGCTCGCGACACGCGCTCAATATCTTGTCGAGTGTGAAACCAGTGAGATGTTGACGAGGCGTCGGGGCGGCGCAGGCACGCTGCTCTCGCAAGGGACGACTCCAACGCACTACTTGTAACTATATTACAATTATTACTGCATCCCTATTGACCGGCCTACATATGTAACCATAGCTCTAAATGCCCGTCCCGTCCCGAAGTGTCGACATAATTTTTTTTGTAATTTATAACAATAGAAAACCTAAAATTTCCCACTATTCCCGAATCAAGATATTGTTCGATCACGTTCGATTATTTCAACGTACCAATCGATAACATCACATCGAAGCAATCATAATGTGAACTCCGACAAATATCTATACCATAACAAATATAATACAACATTATCTAGCTCGTTATATTAAGCATTAAAATATAATCTAAGTGTTCGAAGAAATATATAAGCGAGAAAAGACGCTTCGGAGGCTTCAACAAGTCGAAGAAAAGTTGAGAAGACAGGTAGGTTAGTATTCTAATATATAAAAATATGTAGGAGGGGGGAGGGTTTCGTGGTCGTTAAGTGTGAAGATAAAATCAGCGGCGCGCACCACCGCCGCGGCGCGCACTGCAGCTGCGACACGTCAGTCTTCACTGCAGGACTCCTCGTTGTCCGCCTCTTTGATGTTCGTGAAGAACGACGTCAGCGCCTTTAGCATTACGGCTGCGGACAAACAAAATCATTAATATATAAGCTTGCTTTTTACATTTTCTATATTAATAATTTAAACTTAAATAAATATACTAAATACTGTCATGCATTAATTTATATAACAAATACCTTTTCCTTCAGGCTCCTTTTCAGATACTTCCCATGCTATGAATCCTTCGACACTAATTATATATTGTTCATGTAAGTATTGGAATATCTCTAGTGTTAAGCCTGAAACAATAAGAATATAAATGAAAGGAAGGTTTTTATTAAATTTAAGTGAATTGTTTCAACCCTACCGTGTAGACAAGTACATTTTGGGTACAAGTACATTTTGGGCAGTAAAAAATAAATTGAATATTTTATACACTGCTTAAATAATGCATACCTAATTATAGTAATGATTAACAAAATAAGATCGCAAATGGATTTATCAAATCATATGCCCTCATATAGATAAAAAAAAACTTGAATTACCTTGTGGATGTTCCAGCCTATGTATTAGCTGCTGTATGCCGAAGAGACAGCTTGCCTCGCGCTGCTCGCGGGTCTCGCCGAACTCGTTGATAAGCGATGAATATTTGTTCATGCGCTCATGGCTGAAGTGCACTACATCGCGGCCGTCGTTTCCATAGAGTGCGTGCTCACATATCGCTTGAATATGTGCACGCATGAACCAATCCTCGCTGGACGATGCGCCGAGGTTATCCTGTTTGCATTATTTACTTACTATACATATAAGTATTTCTTAGCATCATGCTACATCTAGCATAAAGCAAAGAAAGGTAAAGGGAACCTAGTATTTACTTGTTTTATGGCACACTGTGCTAATACATCAATGAATATTTTCAATTATATCGTATTATACCATACATCCTATTATACCACCATATTATCATTTGTTCTCTAAAGTATTTAGTTAGCCTTACCTGAACCCACCCTCGGATACAGTCACAGTTCTCATCAGCATTCATGAGTTGTAATAGTTTGCTTTGTGTCTCACTCGGTGTCATAATCTTTTTCGTGTCTTCGATGGCGTCACCGCCCTCCATAAATTCAAATTTATTGTCTTCTATCCATTTTGGAATCTGTTATATCATAATAATTTAAAGATACCTCTTGTATGTCTTACAATCAATAATATAAATTTATTTTAATCATCTTACCTGTCCTTCATCCATCCATTGTTTGAATTCCAAGTTTGATTCCTGCCACTTTGTCTTAACAAAGAAAGGTCCCATGCTTTCTTTCAATTCTTTAATAATAGCTTTTAGGAGCATATGGCCTTGATTTGCTTTGACAATTTGTTCACACAACCTAAATATCTGTACAAATGTGATATACTGAAAAGGAAACAAATTTTAAGTAAAATGGAAATCAGTATTTGTAGAATATTTGATTCGAAAATTCACTAATCATTGTATCACATACCCTCTTTTCAATGTGAGGTGATATAAACTTTCCTAAGTAATCATATAACATAGGAATATCTATGTATAGATCTGGTGCAAACTCCAGGATTTCATTGAAACCTGCCAATAAATTGTCAGGTGATATTGTTCCTGTGGAAACAAGTTGGTGAAGTAGTGTCGCAATCGTCATTGTCTCCTTTGCTGACCTGTGAGATAACAATAATATTTAATATCAAAGTAATTAAATTGTATGGTTTTCATGTTAATTTAACACAAAACTTACTTTTCAAGGCCAACATTAAGTATCTCAGTGACCACCGCCGCATGGTACTGAGCAGGGAAAGCTTGTTTGACTTCGATAAGCAATTCTTCATCATTGGGATTAACAATTTTGTCCATGATGATGGTTTTGATAGATTTCTTCATGGACTCTGATAGGGGTTCTTGGGCCACAGGCACGGAGGATACTGGTTCAGGGGCAGGTGCCGGGGTAGCATTCGAACTTCTGCTACTTGAGTTGGACCGTGTCTGTCCCATAGATCCTGAACGACTTCCGCTGCCGCTATCTGTGCAATTAGTTTATTATTTTTTATAAACGCCTACAGCACGAAAATATAAAGAAGACAATTTTATACAAATTAATTTCTTGTTATTGATTCGTTAGTTAAGACAGGCATAGAATATATTAAATTATAGAATTTGACAATTATGGCACCTTAATATTAATATTTACTATTATATATTAACTAATATAACAGTGATTAACGTTTTTAGTACTCTCCATATACAATAAGGACAATGGAATACTTAATCTATTTTTTTTCTCTTATTATTTATAATTAAGATTGAAGTCTAGTTTTAAGCAATTAATGATTATACCACTCACTGAAATCACCTCTGGAATTGAATGTCGATCTCTCAATGGACTTTGAATGTTGGTAGCTTGGTGTTAGATCCTTGTTTGCTAAAATTTAATTATAATGAAGATATGAACATTGCTATTACTGATACACTAACAAGCTAATACATATTGTAACCATACATTTTTGTACAAAAATCTATTTTAACATACATTAATAAATGAAGTACAGTTATAAAATAATTAAAAATACCAAATCTAATATAAAATTAACTAAATTTATTACCACCACAATGAATTATATGTAATATTTACAATATGGAATATTTCTACAATATCATCAAAGCACCTATTTCCTTACCTCTGAGAGATGTGGGATCAGCTTGGACATTTTCAAGCACACTATACATATTTTTGGAAATACTAATCATCGAGTTACTGCTTATTTGAGCTGGAGTCTTTGTCCCAGAACCTTGATTCCAGGTAAAGCTTGTTGGGGCCAATTTTATGTTACTAAGACTCTGGAAATAAAAATGGAGGTTATAATTTATTTTTATAATATATCAGCTTAAGCTAATATTAAAAAATTAAAAATACCCTTGACCAAAAAATTCACTACCTCCTCTTAATAAAATTCTTGTAGCTCATACACTGCTAATTTGAATTCCATATAACAATGCTAAGAACCACTGTCATGGATAAACCTTTCCATTAAAAAAAAAACACATTCTAATTGGTACATCCATTAGGAGCTATGGCGCTACAGGCATACACACGGACAAGTCAAACTAATAACACTTAGTGCCTCTTTTCCGTTGGGGGTTAAAATCATACTTTACATTAAATTTCATATACAATAGACATACAAGATAACTTTATCTTGTAGCCCCTAAAATAACCTTTCACAGCAATGACATAATGTATGTACAGTTGTAACATGATAAGGGACTTAATTACAAGTAAAATTATGTATTTTTTTTATTCCTTCAAATCAAGTACATATTGAAGCAACTAATAAGCAAAGTGCTTGATTTATAAGTAAGTTATAACAAATCGTATAACAATAAAAAAGCTGAATCTCTTTAGTTTATAATATCTGCTGCAGACCTTGTTTACGAAGTTATGTTGACAAATATAATATTCAAATTAGAAAACAAGATAGCGAAAGTTTATGTTATGTAGTGATATTTACTTTCCAATTATTACCTTTTGTGTGACAGCCTTCAATTTCGAGGTGTCAACAACGTAATTATTGCGCGGCGTTTTCCATTGGTTGTCCATAAAGGAGTTTGGACCCTGGCGTCTGTCACCACCGCGCTTGCCGCGACCGCCGTCGTCGCGGCGGAAACCTCCACCGCCGCCCATTGGCGACGCATTCATTAACTAAGTACATTTTATAAAATAATTTAATTATTTAATTTTACACAACTTATTACTTATAAAATGCATAATCAATTTTTTTGTAATATAACAATAGTATATTATATAACGGTATTACCTCAATATGTCTTTGATGTTGTTCAGCTTCTTTTTGAATCTGGTCCATCATTTTAGGTTGGGAATCTACAACATTTTTAGCCACCCACTTTCTTTTCTTCAGTTCAATGACATCTTGGATCATAAAACGAACTCTACTACTGATTTTGTTTGATTTGCGATCCACAATCTCTTGCATTTTCTTAAACACAATTTCCAGTTGCTCTTTAACTTCACTTTCAACCTGCTCGCCAATAGTAGTTAGCAGTTTGCAAAGACATTCCAGTTTCTCTTCCTCTAGCTTATCAATTAAATATGTCATACAATATACCATAATTTTCGCTGTAAGCATTTTCAATTTATACAGCTCACCTGAAAATAATTATAAATAATTTATTTCTTGCATATAAAACCTATATTATGTGATTTTTCGGAAATAACAGCAATGTAACAGTAGTTTGTAGAACAAATTCGCTCGTAGCAATTAATATTCGTATAAGCAGCACACTGAAGCAATATTAAAAAAATATTACTTGAGAAAACAAAATTTTAACATTCAAAATTAAAAATGTTGTGTTGAAGTAACATGTTACAAAGAAGATTATATATATATATATATATATATATATATATATATATATATATATATATATATATATATATATATATATATTTTATATATTCAATCGTCATGGTATTTATAATCAAATCTAAGTCACATTTGTTGTATCTTATTAACAACATACATTTAAAATATATAAATGCATTTTTTTTTAAATTGAAAGTTTACAACTTAATATCAATGTAGTGTACATTATCTGAGAGACTAATAGAGAAAATTGAAAAAAAAAACAGTCTGATTGCTAGCAGCACACGCAAATGTTACTCTCTAATCAAAAATTTCGCTAGTGTTATTGTAAATTTTTTTTTTTGACAATCTTGGATTTCAAATAATAACATATGTAAAATCGTTTACGGTAGCAAAGCAAATAAAAAAAAATATCTGAATAACTATATATATATGGCTAATGAAAACAATAGTAAGGCTAAAACATCAGGATAATTTTCCTTCGCGTGAAATAAGGCTTGTTGAAAATACAAGGCCATGCATGTCGCAAATGTGCACGCAATTTCGCAAGCTGTATTTCCATATTCATTGAGTGCCTTTAATTCATACAGATAGGTTCACAAAGCAAATTGAATTTCTTTTCAGAGTTTATATGGTATCGCATGGCAAAAATGTATTATACAATTCTAAATAACCAAACATAATATTTACCTATGAATCTAACATTTCCAACAGATCTCATCCTGACACGCCTATTTTCTTCTTCAAGCATTAGATGCAGCTCTTTCTTCTTAGCCTAAAATATATGTCACCAATTATTAATCATTTTGTAAAAACTACAGCATACTATATTACAATTTTATTGTATTACTTACAGGATCAGTACACTCATTTATTTCTTTTTCTAATTTTAAAACTTGTTCATCAACCTTATTGGTAACAAATTGTTTTTGACATCTGCTAATAATTAACCCTCGAAAATTGACACATTGTTCAGGGGCATTATCAGCTGGTACCTATAAAAAAATATATTTTGTAAAAATAGATTAATACTTAAGACTCTTTAATTAATACACTTAGTACTTAATTAATACTCTTTAATTATATATTTTTTAAATATCTTTAACATTGTTCAATTACCTTTAACATTGAAAGTTTACTGCACATAGCCGCATAGGCTTCAGAAAAATTTGGCTCGTCAATAGCTTTTTCAAAAACTAAATCGATGACACCCTCTAAGCGGCCTTGGGTATTAATTTCCAATGACTTTACTTTATCTAATAATGTATCGAATTTTTGAGGTGTCAACTTGTTTAGTATACCACGGAATTTTTTATATAAATCCTGTAAAATAAATATGCATTAATATTATTTTAGACTAAACTATAATTTTTTAAGACAATGAATTGATCTTTGCATGTGTACTATTTACCTGCGTTTTAAATTCTTCTTCAGTAAAATTATCCTTTTTAAAACGAGCTGGTCTCCAAGCATCCTTTGTTTGATTTAATTTCACATCTTCTCTCAGAGATAGGGATACATGTATAACATTCTTGTGTGAGCTATTGGATGAAGACAATTTTACACTGCCTTTACCTAGTTGAAAATAGTTGTTATTAAGATTTATTAATCTATATTAAGCTGTACAAAAATGTTATAAATTAATTTTTATTTCATATCCTGGTTAATATTGCTTACCACCTGCTGGTATAATTCTGCCTTCCTTTTTGTTGGGTTCTCTTGGTGTGTTACTTCTAACAGATCCAGAATTCTTCAAGAAAGTAGGGAAAAGTGAATCATTCATGGGACGTGAAATAGAGCTGAATGTCATTGTTTCCGGAATAGGTGACTGAGGACAAGAAAAAAGAGTTATTATAATTGCACTTGAATACTAAGCAAAACCAAATAGTAGTTAATACCTTAATAACATTGCAGGTTTCCAATAAAGGAGCATTTGGTTTATTCTTAGAAAGAGGATCATCTTTAATTTGCATAAGCAGTCCAATATCATAATATTTCTTGCCAGATTTGTTCAACGGGGACCATTGATCTGTAAAAGAAGACTCTACTTAGCAATCAACCAATTTACTGTAATGGTGTGCAAGAATAACTTTGAAGGGTCAAGGTCTCAGAGCAGTGTGTGGAACTTGCAAGCGTAGGCTTATATAAATAAATTAATTTAATCTTCTTTATCTTAATAATGCAGTAAAATAAAATAACACACCATCTGAATATTTGTACTTGGGGACAAATGCAGAAGGTGAAGATGCAGTAGATGGTTTTTCTTTATCTGAAGGGTCTTCATCTTGAGAAAGACTATTTTCTTCTTCCTTATTTATTTTATCAGTCTCATCTTTACCATTTTCATATGATTCAGTTTTATTTAAGTTCAATTCATTGTTTGACATTTTGTTTGATTTCTTATTATTATTTTTTGTATTTTTTATTGCTTTTTCGTTTTTAGTAACTTCATCTTTAACAGTCTCAACCTTAGTTACTTCAGTGGGGTTTCCATTGGCAGTATCTGGATCTTAAAATAATAAAAAATTATAAAACTTTTACTAACATTTGCTTTATAATTAATAAATTTAGCTTACAAACCTGATGTCTTATTATTAAGATTAATATCTTTCATTTTAGATTCAGGATGATTTCTTACTACACTGGCTATGCTTTGGGTAAGTTTTGCTTGAGCTTGAATTGCACCTGATTCTTCTTTGTTTATTGATAATTCATTTACTGATTGCTCTTTAGCAACCTTTTCGATGCTAGCTGATAAAAGTTCAGTGGCAGTGGGGGTAGATTTGACAGGGAATGTTGGCTCTCTGTTTATCACAACCTCAGGTTCCTTGTCAACATCGGATAATTCAGTCTCAAGTTTTTCTGACAATTGCTTTGATTCTTTTAGTTCTACACCAATATTTTTAATTACTTGACTAGTTGAAGGATTGATAGTATCCAATAAACTATCAACTGAACTAATCTCTGTGAAAACAAATTCCAATGTTATTTTGCACTTTTGAGACATATAAATGGCCAACTGATTACTTAGTTTATTTAGTCAAAAGATTATTTAATACTAAGAAGTAATTGGCATTTAACTAAATGTGTAATAGCTTTAATTAATTATGTTTCTATGAGTTTACACAAAATGTTATCAATTAGTAAACCATTTAAATTTTTAAATTAATAACAGCATGAGAAAAGAATCATCCACAACAATAAATAAATTTGGATACATTGCATTAGTTACAATTTTTTACATTTTTTTAAAATGGTTTAAAAAATTATACTTTCACTTATTAAGTTCCTATACAGCCTACCTTTTTTCCTAAATAAAAAAAATGATATCTAAATTTAAAAACTTAAGCAAATGTAGTATATACACATAATAAACTGTTCTAAACATGTATATTAAGTAGCACTGTCACTAGCAAATATAATGTATGAATGCATACATATATTTTATGTTTCAATATGAGATCGAAATTTACATATTTCGCAAGTAGAAAGGTTGTCAGCAATAAAGGTCATTTAAAAAAGCATCGATTAAAATTCTATTTAATTGATTAGGCAACTAAATTATTATGTATTTAAGTGAATTGTATGAAAATACTATAATCTGCAAAATGGCAGTTCCGTCTCTATCTCGCAATATCGAGCGCAGAATGTAGCAATATTGATCAGCAGAAGGTATATAATATTAATTATAACAGGTCTGGATATCTTTTGTGACTTTTTCCACATTTAAAAAGTCATATATTACTTTTTATGAACCAAGATCGGAATCTATAAATAGAGACGTGAGGTATTTCCACGTGGGAGTTCTATCTACACTGTACCTGCGATTATTAGACTAAATAAAAAATATGTGGCACTGATAGCTTGATTATATCACAGTTTGCAAATCCGTAAATTTTGAACAATACTCCGAGAGGCCCAGACTGTTACGTCGACGCAGCAATATGGTAAAAGAAAGTCTATTCAAAAGGTCACTCAAGGATCTAGAATGAATTTTAGCACTTGTTTCACTACTATCACTTTACTTATTTTTAAAAACTTACATAAAAAATAATCTAAAAATGCTAAATTATCATTAACTTGTAAAAAAGGTTGCGAGTAATAAAGATAAAATTATTTAAAACGCAGCCATGCTCAGAGTGACTGTGAAGTAAAAGCCGCCATGTTGGATCATTCCATGCGGACAGGCTACCTAATGCAACTAGTGTTGTGCGCAAGTCCCGCAGACTCGACCGAATCGACTATATAATTTTTTGTAAGTTTTAATAAATTCTGTTTTTTTTTTAATTTGCAGTTACTTGTAATGCATTATTTATTTAATTATTATAAATAAATGAAAAATAATATTTTAAGAGACATTAGATTCTATATGAATTCTTAATATAATGAATATTGATTTCAAAGATTTCGTTGAAAACTTTTGAAATTAATATTTATTATATGAAGAATGAATTTAGACTATTATTTAAAGAACAAATAGAAAAAGAAATTACATATATAAAATTTTATTTTTCAATTGCTGCTTCGATATATAAAAATATCTGACGATCCATACGGTTTATCTATGGTATAACATGTGTTGCCATAATTACATTAAAAATATTTTGAAGTATCACAGGACAGATTTAATAAAACAGATATATTATTTTTGGCCTAATTGACTAAAACAAAAAAAAAACAACGACCGTATATTAAATAGTAAATATAAAACTCAGTACAGAAAATCTAATTTTGATATAAACTACATTGAATTGTAGGAAATATTTCATAATTTGCATTAATATATAAGATTTATTTGATTATCGTTAGAAGGGCGTCCTTTATAACAGTGATAAAATATTCACTTAATTGTGAGAGGCATTCATCACAGACCTACTAAATTTTTAAATATTAGATCCAGTTAACCAACAACAATAATACAACATTTGTGATAAATAATATATATTCAATATTTTGAAATATAAAAAATGGATTATTAGCGTATTAATTGGAAAGTAATATTGTTCTTTTAAACTATGCACATAAAACTGTATAATTTTACATGATTGATTTTTAGGTACATGGAACATTGAATTGTTTTTTGTTCATCCTTGAATAATAATAATAGATGGTTGGTCACTATAAATTCTGAAAAATTTATAGTGACCAACCAAAATTTCGGTTTCGGTTTCGGCCACTTTCGGCAATAGTTCAGGTTTCGGCCAGAAAACAGCCGAAACTTTCGGTCTCGCCGAAGCTCGAGTATTTGTAATTATCTCCCCAAGGCGATGCACAAAAGTGCGTCCTCGCTTTTGTGTTATGTGGAGACGAATACGGCATTAGGGACCGCCACCCAGCACGCCATATAGCCACGAGCTTCAAATAGCTACGGGAAATGTAGCAGGAGGGATGTTAATTGTGTGAGACCAAGCGAAAAGGCAATGACATGACCGAGTTGCCGGGTCGCTTTCTGGGCCAGCGTACCAGAGAGCGAGCCAGGGAGTCAAGGTATAGACAGGCGTGTTAGTGTCTTCTTTATGGGTTAGTGCAATTATAGAGTACAAGGCGATCAACCCGAGGCTGCTTTGGGCGCGCTTCAAGCTGGGGATAATAAGAGATTTCTTGTTGGTGGTGTATGCATCGGTATCCTCAGATCCATCATGCGAGTTCTAGCAGTTTTTTGAGTATCAGGGGCGTTCTAGGTAGTTTTAGAGGGAATGAAATACTAATAATATGTGGGGATTCGAACGGATGAATCGGCGCTGCGCGGTTACGAAGGAGTGCTAGGCAAGTACGGTAACAAGAGAATTAATGAGGCTAAAATACTTATATTGGATATTTGCAAGGAAAAGAATTTGTTTGTGCCAGACATGATATTGACCACAAACAAATTCACATAATTGATTTAAGTGGACCAGTGTATTCGAAGCCAAGTTATGAACACTCTTAAATGCTGTGCTGGGAACAACCCATTATCTAGTCAAAGCTAGTGTAAGGGGTCTGTTTGCTGGGTAGCGCAGCCGCATTGGCTGTCTAAGCTTGGAGCCGAATTATCGCATAAGCTTCAAGATCCACCGATCAGAGAGAAATATTAAGAATGAGTTTCCAAGAAGTGATACAGAGTAAGTAAAATTTAGAGAAAGACAGAGATGAAAGGTTAATGAACAACTTTCGGAAAAACACGAAGCTTTTCTAGGGAGAAATGTGTGATTCCTGGAGTTACACGCTGACCTGTAGAATGAAAGAGGTACTTTCGAAGGACGGTGGTCTTACAACAAAACAAACAGGTTTTGCAGCGACCAGCGGTATTTTAACAACGAGATGTACTAATGTGATGATGCCTCTGCCTCAGCGAAACGCTGAGTCTTGATGAAGCCGATGGTGAAATAGAACAAAAAAGTAAACAACATAAAAGAAGTTCAGAGTGCAATATGAATTCTGAAATGTGATAAGGTAACGGGGGCAGATGGAGTTTAATACCGAGACGATCGAATATGGTAGGCCACGCGTTTTGGATTTGTTCTTGTTTTTGTCCAATTTATGCTGGAAATGGAGGCCCCAGACGACTAGCGAGATGCGGCCTTTCTAAAGGCAAAGGTTCACAGGTAAACTGCGCAAGCTATAGCGCTATCAGTTTCATTTGCTTGGGTATCAAAGTTTATGCCAAAATATTAGCGAGAATGAAAAATACATCCGAAAGACTGTCTTGTGGGAACGTCGAGTGAATAAGTGATAAAAGCATGGTAAAAAACATTTGTGAAGAAAAAGTGAGTGGTAAGAGGGAAACCTCCGTTGACTTTCGGAAACCCAGTATCTACGGTACTGGAGGAGGTTAACGTAAAAGCATAAGGAACCCCTAGAGGACATTTATAAAGAGGTTGATGACCGTAGACGTGACGTGAGGTATGCCAAGACCGCAACGTTACGCACTGTGTTCCCTCTACCCAGCTAGAGATACAGCGTGAAGCTAAGAAAGAATGAAAGAAATTCTATTTCATTCTCTGTTTTAATAGAATATACAAATAAATGTGCAAAAACATTAAAATACACAAAATTTTAGTATGTAATAGAAATTTTAAATATGTTTATGTAAGTTTTGGTTTCGGTTTCGGCTGAAAAAACTGTTTCGGTCGGTCACTAAACATTTACTTAAATTCTAATTTTAAAATAACACAATTAAGGAAATCTAATGTTGTTGATTATTTTTTGAAACAAATGTATATAAAAGAACTCTTGATGAGACTTAGTAATCATTAAGATTTGCAATGACAATTTATTAGTAATTGAATCAACGGACTGACTTTGTTTTGGTGACAAATATTTAACAGCCTGAATGTTATATTCTATAGCTGTAGTGCAACATGTAATAAGCTAGATCATTGATTCTTAGGCTACTTATTCATAAGTCTGTATATATATATATACATATATATATATATATATATATATATATATATATATATATATATATATATATATATATATATATATATATATATATATATATATATATATATATATATATATATATATAT